>JTDE01000570.1:45390-161115 GCA_014338405.1 Paragonimus skrjabini miyazakii | reverse complement strand
GGTTGCCTCATGAACTGAATGTCCGTGGTTCAAGTCCCGGCAGTGGCGATGATATGCACTACTGACGAGCTCTAATGGGAGCGAAACTCGAGTCTAGTGCTTCTTTTCGAAAGGGGCCGTCTGGAAAGTCTATGGGAATGCGACAGCTGCGATCAATTGTGGGTGATGTTCAATCTATATGCAAATCAAAATCCCCTACTACCCATCAGAGCAAATTATGTTATCACAAAATGTCTTGCACGTCAAATTAAAAAGTTCAACCAGAATTACTTCAGCCGTTTTGCAAAGCTGATACAGCCTGATTGAGTCACTGTCGATCTGTAACTCTCACTAGAAGACAACCGTATTGTCATTCACAGTGCTATCTCTTTCGAAACTGCGGAAAACTGCACCTGCGCATTTCAAAATTTAATCCAACAAAAGTTTATGGCCGCTTAAACTGAGCGTCCCGACCCCGAATTTGCAGGTATTGATAGGCTAACAAGGCTTATTCATTCAGAAACCATTCTAGCACGTAGACTTTTGGGAGCACACGTTTTGACTTAGTGAAGAACCAAATATGCTGTTTTTGGTGCGGTCTACAGTCGGCCACCACCATCCTGGTGGTAGCAGATTTTGCGAAGGCTACTAATGGCAAACAAGAGTGTTGTAACTTTAGTGGTTTCCAAGGTTATCGTAGCTAAAAATAATCTTTTTCTCAGTAAAAACGAAGTGTGGCAAAGAACTGTCAAGGCAACTTTTTGAAAATTTCAATGGAACTCCTCGTGAAAGCCCGGAAGCTACGTACAGTACCATCAACCCTTAAAGGCGGTGATAGCAATCAGCGTGCTAATTACAGTGCAGTTGTCTTAAAGGTTACGAAAAGCTTGATCGACGAACAGTCGAGTACACATTTCATTCAATTTGAATTGTTTCCCAAGAGTCAACCCGGGTTCCGAAAATGAAACCCGTTCGAAGCCCATTTAACTGCTAATCAAGAAGATTGAGCAAAAGCGGATGATGAAGGCAAATTTATTGAGGTGTTACTTTTATACCTGTTTAAGGCCCTCGGCCAAGCAGACACTTCTGTGCCATGTGTAAAACCTAATTTTTGTACAGAGAGTCAATGTAAAAGCAACCAGAGTCTTACAGATTGGTATCTTACGTCCAGCGGTTTGTCTGAACGTTCCATACCAGGACCACTGCTCTTCATTCTGTTTGGTCACACAATCCCACTTTGCCGTTATATGCTGATGACATTAGGATTTGATGAATAATGGAAAATCTGACTGGAAACAAAAACGTTGTGGTTTAAAAATACTGTACCGCTGGGCCACAAAAAATAGGCTCCCAATTAACAAGTCTAAATGTAAAGTGATGCAACTGCGCCCGTCAGGCTGCATACATTACTTTTCAGGAGATGAACAATTGGGTGTTACCGTACGCGAACGCCTCTAAGGCACGGTTTTCGCTTATTAGTGCGTCAGTGGCCACGAATGTGAGCTCGGTAGCCGGGTTACTCACCCGACTGCTTGGAGAGTTTCTCTCTGAATGTTGTACTGTAATACTCAGCCCACTAGCGTTTCCCAGCTTGAACCTAATATTCCAATTTGTGATCTTCATTTCGTAAAACATGTTGCTTTTATTGAGAAGGTGCGGAGCAGAATTATAAAAGGAGTTATGGTACAGTATGCGCTAACTTACTGGTATAGGTTGCGCAAACTGAAGTACCTCCCAATATGATATAGGCATAACATATGTGACTTGATTCTGACATCCTTTAAGAAAGACACTTATTTCCAGCGAGATTAACCATCTAGGGGTTAGCTTGCCGAAGCTAAAATGTCAACTGAGCAGTTTAGGTCGCAGTGAATACTATAAATATCCGACTGTGTGCACAATCTGCATTGTTCGAAGTCATAACCGTGTCATCGGTAGTTAAATTGGAAGATAGGCTTGATGCACATGCCCGAGACACCAAACAGAGTAACAAAAAACAAACATCAGAATAATTGCAGTTCACAAGAGTTACATTGCAAGTCCTTCATAGTTTATGCTAGTCAACTATACGTTACTATATATTGTGGTATAACTGTTTTAAGCCTGCTAGATTGTGGGTGGTTTTCTCTTCTGCTCACTGTCCTCAGATTTATCTTTTCGCTATCTTCACATTGTCAATCATATGGAAATGAGATAATCCTCCGGTATGTTTTTCCTTCTAAACTTTTCAGTAGATTCAAATGTTCACAGGAATCTTGAACTTCCTCCAGTTTGTGAATTTATAATAACTAACTTGTTTATAATCGCTTGTTACCAGCAGTAAACGGCAGAATCTTCTTATAATAATTGCAGGTGTATTTTTCGACTACGTTATGATTAATTTCACAACTAAAAATATTCGTCTGCTTTGGATAAAACCTCAGACGTTGGATTATAATTGGATTGCCTTAACGATCGATTATCTATTCATCTATAATAATAAAGGTCATTCAGCAAAACATGCTTGATGTTGGATATACAAATCGATTTTTCAGCCAAGTTACAGAAAGCATATTAGCAAAAGTATCGCATGAAAACATGTCCATAAGCTGTCAGTTGACTTTTTTTTAAATAGATGAACGTAGTCGTGTGCATAAAAAACGAGATGATAATCGTCATTTTCCTCAAAAAAAGTTAACCTGATTCGATTTTCTTGAACTACGCTATAATTAACAATGAAATGTTTTGACATGCCTTTCGAAGATTTTATTTAGCTATGTTCCAACAATATTGGGTATTTTTTATAGATTTCATACAACTGTTTCTAGGTAAATGTCAGTCGATTGTACAAATGAATGACCACATTAACAGTCTTGACCTAAATGTAGAAACGATAGAAATATGCTTCGCATCTTGACTGTTCTTCCCATCTAATACTTTACACATCCTGTGGGTACTATGATCGGGAAAATTGTACCAGTTTTGGTGTGCTGTATTCTAGTGCATGCGCCTTCAATTTTCCTTACACTACAAGTATATGGGACAATGTATTGGCAGACCGCCTGGAAGGTTGCTGCGTATGTGACTCTGTGCAATATAGGTACATGACATTCGTTGGTCGCATTTCAAGTTAGGTGCAGTTTAACGTGGCTCCAGAGTACTGTCATATTTTTTATCATTAATGGTCTTTATGCAATTTACTGTAAATATGGGCTTCTCGTTTCAATAACATTACTGATGAGTAGTCGAGGATTTGGTTAATTTCAAGCTGAACATCAACCACAATTGATCACAGCCGTCGCATTACCACAGACTTTCCAATCGACCTACTAACATTAGACCGCCTTCAATGTAGGGACGAAAACAATATCTAACAGATCATTGAAGTCTTCTAATTAAAAATTATGTGCGCTATGGACAGATGTGGTCTAATATTCGGAAGAAATCCGCGGAACAATATTTCTACGTAGCGTGTTCACCAGAATCTGATAAATTGGGATGGAATGCTAGTGCTGGAATATTTGACCAACACTCAGGGAATGTTTTCTATCGTTCAATGGCGATTATTATGTATCACAGCTTCGAGAAATTGGGCACTTACACAGTGACCGTATTACTTTTTGCTTTGTAAAGTTACTTATATCGGTTCGTTAGAGTGTTGCATCAGTTTTGTCGATCTACCAGTTTTCCGCTAAAAGAATTTTGTTGATGCATACTCTGACTGTAAATCTAGATCGAAACTGACAATTTTGATATCTGACGTTTGATTACGCTTCCTTCTTGACTACTAAAGTCAGGGTAACTTACCATATACGTGGAGAAAATAAAGTGATGAAATTTAAATACTGTCTTATTGTTCTACGTTCTTTTTGAATCCTATAATAAATGGATTTGGAATACAAATGTATTTTCGTCAAGTAAACCAAAAAGTGTTCGATTGTAAACATAGCTGTCAAAAGCTGCCGATGGACACAATCATTAAATAAAATTTTGTCAGCTGATGATGTTTAAAGTATCAGTCGTACATATCTATTTAACATTACGACCGTGAACTTTTCAATTTAAATTAATCTAAAATATATAATGTTATATGCTATATATAGCAGTTATGTTCACGCAATTTAACTGTGATTTTAAGTTATGGCTGTGTTAACATTATGACCGCACTTGAGAGATATCGATGGTATTAATTAAGCACTAAATAATCGCCGAAAAATTGTATATAGAATAGCGCGATTTGTCAGTGTGGCCCCAATTGTGTTTACCAGGTTTTTTCTTCAGTTTTCTAGAAACAACTGTAGAGACGTGACTTCGGTACTCTACCGCTGTAGTCCCATCCTTGGGTGAGATGTAGGCATGTTCAATCTAATAGACTGGTCAACAATTTGATGAATGAATAAACCTTTAGACGAACACAACGCACGACAGTCATCAAAACGAACGTAAATGGTACAAACAAGGTGTAATCAACCACACAAGTCTAAGCAGTAACTCGTTTGATGTGTCGACGACACTGTTTTGCGACGGCAGGTGGGCCCTGACAACGGGAGTTATTCGTCAATGAAACTATCGCTTCAATGGGCTCTATCGTCTGTACGCGATTGCACACCTGTAGACTTCAGGCTGCTAGCCGTCCGATCGCTGCTCTCAAAGAACAAGTAACGGTCGTCTATCTATTTATCTGTCTATCTACAGATGGACACTGTACCATAAACTTAATCGATTCAACGCTTATCCATATCCTGGCACAAACAACCTGGCACTGGATCATTGCAAATTATTTTTAAGAAGCTATACCGGGACTGAACAAACAGCGTTAATGGTAGGTCTTTTTTATTCGCCAGGTCTTTCGGATGTTGCACTGCACACTGATATCATACAATAACAAGCTCTGTTAATTTTACCATTGCTGTACGCTTATAAATATGTGTTCTTTCCTCAGGAATAACCACTGCTTAGTGCAGCTAGTCTAGGGTAATCTCCCTATTATTTGCGCAATCGGAATGGACTCATATACCTTTCGCATGGCATGTTCCGGTTGCCTGTGAACGTAATTTGCGTGAGCAACTTATACAATCTTCGCAACACCGGAGAGCCGCCGTAAATCTTGTACCTGAGGCGGCGTTTCGAAGTGGTGCCATCCATATAACTCAAATTTTTATGTAAGCAAACCGGAAGCCTTCACTGGGGCTGATTTACTAATGTCATATTCTTTGTAACCTGAAAATCTCACTGTTAAAAGTTGAACACAGGAAACCGGTGCAACGCATTACTCTCCTTTGGGAAAGCAGTGCACCTTGGGCGTGTCCCAATGGTGTTAACCTTATTCGACAGTAGAAAGTTCTTTGCTGAACTGGAAAAAATGGCTGACTGCCTAATTCAAGGCAGGGGACAGGAAGTTTCGCCGTGCTTCCTTAGCAACGAGTGAACAGGACAGACTAACGTTTTATTTCCCAGTTGGCTGGATAGATGCTGCCTTACAAATTAAAACAATATATTACAGTCAAAAATACTTGCAAAAAGGTAAAGTTAATGTTTTGAATGGAACTGTAGAAAACCTAACCCATTCAGTTTTGAGTGCGAACGACGGAATATGAATAGGTTACCGCAAGTGAGAAACTACTTTTAGATAATTACAATTATTTAATGACTAGTTCACATGTGCTACTCAAAGAAATCGGACGCTCACCAAGTTTTGACGAATCAAGCAATATATGGTCACCAACCGCAAATCTGTGTTGACTGTTTCTCTCCACCAAGAATCCGACAAAATATGTAAACTTTGACTTTCTGTTAGAGATAAACCATCAGATTATTCAAAATAATCTCCACTGAAATATCCTAAACAGGGTAGATGATGCTAAAGTACCGGCCGAAATCAAAGTGGTGCACCTATTTGTATCAGTGGTAGGACTATATCAGACGACTCCACCGGTTGCATATCGTTCGCTAACTATTTTTTCCAAGTTCTTTTGATCTATGAATTTGAAAAGACGGTGACAGTATTAGTAAGATGAAGCTCACAAAAATGCCAGATTTATTAATTTAGTACAGAGGCTGGCTACCAAATCGGTCCGCTTTTATTTTTTTCAGGTTCTGATTATCCTGAAAGGTCCAGATTGGTCGCATCCTTGATTATAGAGTTCTTTTCGACAACGCTGAACTTGAATTTCCAAATATTTCTGAAGTGAGTTCAGAAAAATCAGGCGTTTATTTCAACCTATTCAACTAATAGGTCTGGCGAACCATGTCAATATAAAGCTGTAGCTACACCGTTATTATACGAACACATTTTATGTAAGTTGATAGCCGTTTCAGTGGCAACGAATATCGCCCTTATGACCCATGTTAAGTCTTAGTGCGGGCACAGGCAATTTACATAAAACATTTATTGCGTAAAGTAAGATATTCTCAATGCAATTGAAGAGTGTGAACCATTCGATAGATCACTCGCACAATGATCAGCACCGTTGTCAATAGAAAGTGAGGTCGACGTTCTAGTGTTAACCGTGAAAAGAATATGCATAACTGATGACATTTAACAAGACCGAACCTCGGGCATAGTGTTTCTGTCCGTTAGTGACATATGATTTCATGAGAATGCGACCAGTGGTGGGTGATGTTCAGTTTACTTAAAACAAAACTCACCAATATTTATAAGAAATAAAAATGTCACCCAAGTTAGCAACTTTCATGATTTCAACTGATTAGGATAGGGGATAATGTACAGGCAATTCCTTCGAAATAACTTTACTTATTTGCTTAAATTACTGGTAAACTCTCTTCTGTACCTTAAGATCGTGTTTGATTTGTAAATTCTCTACAATGATCACCCACCGCCGTGATAAGTTAAAACGTTAGCACGGAAACTTTCCGGCATTACCAAATTTTATTTATTCAGTTGTTCTCTCTGATGGGTCGTAAATATCTATCGGAAGTATTTGCTGCGAATTCCTAACAACATTTTATATTACTTCTTGAAATTCCTCCTCACTGTTTGGGGACCTGTCAGTTTCTGTTCATGTAAACTGACTAATACAATTCATCTAAAGCACCCTTGTCATCCTCCTTGAAATATGCCTAGATTATATGTTCCGCAGGGTTGGACATAATGCTGTGCAACTATTGTCATGCCTATTGTGATAGAGGTGCAACGGTAATTTACTAATTGTTCAGCATACTTCATAATGAAATTTTGTATATTGTCTCACCAGTCGGTAGCGCATTTTTTGCCATAGCAGGTATATTTCATGAGTTGCTCAGGTGACCCATAAAAACAGGTGCATTTTTTGCAATTGTCCTGTATCGTCATTTTGGCTTGGTGCAGACGATTGTATAGTTCACGAGTTGATAGTGACCTGCGGATGATACTCATTCTATGACAAGGTTTTGTTCAGAAACATCAGAATTGAGAGGTTGTGAGACTCTTCACTAGTTTGAATCTAGCTGCTCAAAGAAAACATATACATCCAATAGCTTCAACCGACAGCAGAAAACCACACCAACTTGCGGATACCGCTGAAGGAAGAATAACACATGGAAAACAAACTGGACCAATTTACCCTAAAGGTAAATATACCTACACACAATTTGCATGTTTCAGCGATTAAACCGAACTGAAAACCTTTCATATTTTGATAATATCTATACACTTTCTCAACCAAACTGTTATCCGCTGATCCTACGTTTAAAGTAATACGTTTATAGGAAAACCCCCTTAGAAGAATCTGCTCCGTATTTCGAGCAGGTTGATCGGAGAAAACACATTAAGTGATGTGCGACATACAACATGGAATTCTATCAACTATCATCTAAATGTGCGGATGAATTACATTCGCCGCACTTTTCTAAGTGGGGAGCACCTGAAGTAGTGCTGATATTTAGTGGAGCGGTGTGGGTTCATGATTTGAGCCCCAGTGACTGGTACACAATTATGTGTTCTTGTTTAGAGTCTTCATAGATCAATAAGAGAACAGGTTCGTTTGGTATAATTGACAGCAAGCAGAGAACATATTGCATTCTGCGGGTTTCGTGGAGTTTGCAATTGTGCCATTGGAACATAAATGTTGCATATCTGATCTTCCGCTGAGGTGAATTTGTAATTGGGAAGCTAGTGGCTATTAGTTAAACGGCAAACATCCCACCCAGAGTTTGATTCGTGAACAAACGTTCAACTCCAAAGTTTTATTAAACCCTTTGAAGTGAATAAACTTTTCAATGACACTGAAGCAAAGCTGTTTAAAAAATAAATGCGGAATTCTGTCGGTGACAACCGCTTCATATATAGCAAACTTCATGAGACATTGTGTTCAAAATGCACATCGAAGATCAGCAAGTCATCGCATCTTCAGTACCAGATTATACATAGTCAATGACTACTCAGTTCAGTTCTGCGTGTGTTGGTGAAAGACTTTGGGTAATATTCTTGCATTTTCCATTCGTCGCAATCACCATCAAGTAAACCAGCATGATCTGTCACTCGACTTGCAAGGAAGTAAAATTATCTGCAACGGGAGGATCACTAGGTTTACTTATTTTGTGTTATATCACATGCAACCTAGATGGCTAAACTCGCACATACAGTACTGTTCTCAGGATGGTTGCATTTAAAACAAATACATTTCGTCAGCCTTGCCAGGGCGTTGTTGATCCATTTAGGTCAACATTTTCCTGTGCGCTGTGGTTATTAATCGCCTGAGTGGGCTCGACGGAGATCAAAAATTAAGATCCTCCGGATATTGGATGTTTGTCTAGATGACGTTTCGCAAGTTTTTAGGAAAATCCTGTTGTCTCGTCCTCCAATCAGCATGCGAATGTCACAGTGAGGTTATGACACTTGTACCACGTGATTCTTGAACTGCGTAGCATAGAATTTAGATTACTTATCAGGCAGCCCAATTATCGGGCGATTTAAAGGCGCATGTGGATAGCACACCTGTATAACCCGTATCCTTATCGTAATGAACAATACGGTAGGCTATACAGAGCTACCCCTTGTAAGAGATGCAGGCATATCTTCGTAGATCTTATCACATCAGTTATCAACCCACAACGTGTTAGATACAACTAAATATCTTATAATGATCGTAGAGAAAAAAAGTGCCAATGTTTCGGATGGTTGGTTAGATATATGCGATATTATTTAAAAAGTGCACCTTCTTCTTACCGGTGAGCTACGCATTCCCATATACAGTGGGAAGGACTATGTTCACGATATGTTTCTCATATTGATTATTTTCACGCACTGTATATAGGTTAAGTGATTTTTAGTGAGACGTAAACACGGAGGATAATGACAAATATATTTCTACCTATACACTGTTCTTTCACAGTAATATTAGAGGGTCGTGTTCTGTTTACTCTTCGAACTGATTTGCCTATATTCAACCAAATACTGACTGGTGCACACGATTGATACCGTCTAAGAGGCATACAGAATGTTGTTTCTTTTGATTCATTATTCTGGTTACTTGCCCGGTGTAAACGTTTGAGTAAGCAGCGACAATTGATCAATATATTTTACCAAGGTGGGAGTGACCATTTTGGTATGCAACTACTGTGTGGTTTATTCACTCAGCTGGGTACTTTTAAGTCAGTCAGATCTGTTTAGAGGATGACCGCAGACTATAAAAGACACTGAATGGAACTTCGCCATCCTGGTGTTACTTTTAAAATTGTATAATCCTTGCACTTGATCATCGAAGTCTATGGAGGGTTGTGTAGCGTAATACTTCAAAATAATATTGTTTGTTTTATGCTTCAACTGCGTATTCGCAACGTCTCCCACAAGCAATAACTCTGAGAATACTATTCTTCTATGTACAGTTACTTGACGTGTTTCTTTCTTATGTTCATTGATTCATTGATGAAGTACAATTAGTAGGAAGGTCATACAATATTTACTTAATCTCTTTTAGTTCGACCGGAAAACGTTGTACACGATAAGAGGAAAACACGAATAGGTGTGGTGAAGCAAATCAAATGCATTTGCTGACCGCCGGTATATTTCGTAGCTACGGACTTTCTCTGATTCAAGATTGTTTAGTTAAATGTTTATACTTTCTTCACTCAGGACTAAACAGTTTTGAGGCCTCCTCTAAGATGCTGACTCTGATCAGTATGTTCTTGATTGGAAACAACACCCACTTGCCACTGAATGAGAAGCGTTTAATTAATTTGCATGATCGAACAAGTTTCGCATCGATGAGTGTAACGTCAATATGGAAACACAGACTAATACATTCATATAAACAAGAGAAAGTGAGGTAAACTGCGACCAAACCTGCTTTTCCCAACAAGCTGCGTAAGGTAACTGGTTTTAATCAAGTCGCTACTGCATCGAACTGAGAGCTATGCAAATTAATCATATTTCTAGTACCAACTGTGATGATAGGTTATTCACATCTCTGCGTTGAATGATCTCAACGGTTATGCCAAACTTCTATCTCATGTAAACCTGTCAACTTGTATGGAAGCTGGTTTCCTGGAGTAGATAATTTTAAAACATTACTGATGCTTAAGAGGCTAACACTGATGCGGTTAATGGAGCATGTTGATGCAAGGAATGCAAGATCAGTATTCTTTCGGACCCCAGAGGCCACATACTAATTTCTCTCACCCAATCATGGTTTAGTTGAATTACCTCTCACGGCCTGTAAATGTAACCGTAATAACCGCACTCTATCTACTGCGAATTACTTTAAAGAAACAAATCAAGGAATATGTGCATGTATCCAATCAGTCGTCCCACGGTTTTTGTAGATATCGGATGCTGACAACGGAATTTGATTTATAGGTCTAACTGGGGATAGATATGGGTTACCGCACAGTAAAATGGAGTTGAACGTGAAAAAATAACTGTTCCCCGGAATGCGAATGGAATCCAGCTTAAACATCCGAAACACTTTTCCTCTGCGTCACCCCACCAAAAGACAAAGTCATGGAAACAAATTAATATTCACTCAGTTGTTGTCATTCGCTGGGTAGCATAACACATATCCGTTCGAATTGTCTCCTCTGTTCAGAACACCACTCGATAAGCAAACACACTAATGTCAATCGGCGCACCAGATCTCTTAAACAATTGTCCAATTCATTATTATGGCTATGTACTTCTAAATATCCGCTCCAGTTTTCTTCATGTAATTCCATGCCCTCTTACTTGGGAAGTCACCTTTTTACGTTTCAAGGTTATCCGTTGATTTGCTGCACACCAGCGTTTTGCTTCAAGTTCATGTTTCCCTGGCTTATATGTGATAACGCTGGTTTTGCTATCATGAACGGAAAGAATATGCAGTTTCATTTCAGGCCGAAAATGAGGATACACACAACTTTATCCTTCTTCCGTCCACATGGACTTAGAAACCAAACTGTCACGGAAAGGTTAGCCAGTTGTTGTTGTTGCGAAAGCAGTTAAAAATTTTGCACTTCCCTCCATTTAACAAAATTAGTCAATCTTCTGAAGGTAGTTAACTTATTATGATTACCAAATCATAAAATGTAGCTGCCGATTCTTCAATTGTTTAGTGTGAAAAGCTTACGGATGACTTGAATTTTATTTTCAATATAAACTGTTTCGCATTTGTCTTCCGGCTGACATAAGTAAGACTATATATGCGCGACAGTGAGAAAACTTTCCCACGCCTGCAGTGCATCCAGATGCTGACCGTCTCTTTAGAATGCTATCTGTGAATTAGGTGAGACTAGTAAAATCAGCATCTTTCGGATCGATGCTTGTGATAAATGCCTCCAACCTAACTTCCATATCACAAACGGTTGTGCTTGTTAGAACCGAAACATCCGCACTTGTATTCCCTGACATTTACGAAATGACATTTGAAAATTAAGTCAAAAACTAGGACTGTGATCGTAGCATCACATAGCCCTACTTTTTTGAAGAAAGTCCTGGTAAGTAGTTCATATCCAGATATAAGTTCAGTTTATATTCATACGAAATGTTAACGCTTCAGGAATGTTTTGCAAATGATGGGGTTCATGAGCCAACTTTTTTCTAAACAAGTTTTCTGGCACATGCTATAAGCTTAAGTCAATAGTTTACTGAACACGGCTAACAGTTTTTCAGAGAGAATTAGAAATGTATGATATTTATATTTAAAACCTAAGCCCCTATTGAAATAGCTTGATATAAATTTTTCTCCCACTATTCTGATATGGGTCACTTGCTGTGTAATCCTCTTCAGACGTTACGCTGTTTCCATGTATTTGGTTAAAGCCACACACATTCTAACCATCTAAATCCACTTGTAATTGAACTACTGTCCAAATCATGTCATTTAAAAACATTGGTTGAAACTCTGGGACACATTTCCCTTATGATCAATAACGGCAAAACTGAAATCGATAGGTGGCAATAGTTTTAACATAAGAAGGTAATGCTGATGAGTGAGTATTTTGAATCTGTTACAAAATACATGATCTTTTCCTTCAAGTAGCTTCTACAATAAAAAGATATTCATGGAAAATGCACAGCACGTTTGCTGACGATTCGTAATCATAATAATTGATAGTTTGAAGGAATTGAGATATCCAGTGATGGTGCCAGGCATGCTCCTATTGATTCGATGATCGTTTTCTAAATCTGAAATATTCAAAAAGATTTGTTGTTCAGTAGAACGCAGCTGTACATCCAAATTCGTGGAAGTGGAAGCTTGCAAGAACAAGAAACGTATGTTTTCAAGTGAATTATGATGGATTATATGAAATGAATCATTAATGCGCTGAATCAGATATGTGATAAGGAATGATATGATATGTTTCATAAACTTAATAGTTCTATTAAACTATAAGCATACCACAATACACTGGAGAACATTTTGGTAAGTTATAAAATAAGATAAAGCTGATGAGGCGTATTTATTGGATTGGGTGTCAGCAAATGTTTGTGGTAATGGTGTAAATTCTAATTACGAGAAGAAAAGTTTTGAAACAATGCCATCATTGCAGATGGCACTTGTGAATTTTCATTGACAACAAATGAGTAAACTTTAATGAAAGTCACGTGCTTTTCACTTTGAAGCTATCCTAATTCATGATCCAAACTCCAAAAATCATACAACAGACAAACAAAAATAGTGAAGTTCAATTTTTATCGAGAATTCATAGAGAACGGGAGCCAATCTGTGAGGAAAATTGTGCGTTTGTCCATTGTTCGAAAGGGCGGTCAGTTGACTGTTTACATTGATTACCTATTCAGACATGTATCGTACCTCGGCAAATAAGTCAATATTGACGGTGTAATTGTTCGACCAGTTTAAAGTAGGCAAACTGTTTTTATTGTATCACTGTACGGAAGTGGAAAATATATAGTTCGATACTCATTGTGATATCATTAACAATAGGAAAGATACGGAGTGACTGCGAAACAGGTATAGTTTTATTATAAACGGCAAAAAGTTGAGACAACACTTAAAATCTGGCATTTATATCAAGCTGTTTACTCTTGAGATGAAAAGAGTAATTACTGCATCATATAAATTATGGATATACAAAGTGTATTCTCAACAGCCAGCTACTTGATACATGGGCAATTTCTAAATATTGTCAACATTCCAATGCTTTTTTTAATTTTTTTTGTTTTTTTCTGCTAGATTACCCATTGTATTTGGAGTGACGCTACTTGTAAGGCTACTCAAAAACGTGAGAGGTTAAGGTAAAATCAAAACTCAAACAGATGGAGCCCTCAGATTTTGGTATAGCTTTTTTACACTATGCTATTCCATTCGTGTGCTGATGCAACAAAAGTGAGGGGTGTGGTTATAATGTATCGTTAGAAAAAGTGTTTGTTTGCTTCCATTAAAGCATTACCAGGTAACTTATGCTTTTACCGGATGTACTTTCCGAAATACTAGGTATTTGCCATTCTCTGTTTTAGTCTTCAAATATACATTCCCGTCTACCTTGACTGTGCCTTTGAATTGCTGAACTGTTCGGATATCTTTATGTATATGCAAACATATTGCTGGAGATGATGATTAATAATAACAATAGGCTTCGGTGGATGTGTTATGTACATTTAGTCGTTTATTCTCGAAATACTAATGATGACATAACTGACTGGTTGTTATGATTTTTATTCAAACTCTTTTGGTCCCAATAACCTGACTAGGTTGCAAGATGTTATTACTGTGTTGAAAGCGAGTAGGATGATCATTTTAGTTGTGTTCTAAAGCAGTCTTCGCAGTCAACGTTATTGTACAACGCGATATAAGTTGTAAAGAAGGCGCAGTCAACTCTCCCGATTCTGTTCGACTGCGATTAATTATTTATCCCTTTTGTCGTACTGCGTTCGAGGTAGCTACAATATGTTTGTCTTATTCGACAACTTCAGCATCACGATTCACGATTGAGAGTGTGGATTTTTCATTACTCATTAATTGATATACATAATTAACTTTACCCGTCCGGTTCACAACAGGAAACAGCACATTCAGCATAGACATCTAGGTGTCCAGCTTTTCTTAGGCCACATAATGAAACAAGTTTCATCAGTCTGTTATTAACTAGTCATTCAGAGAATCAATTGCCTTCCTGAAATAGTCTTAAAGTGAATGGCCAAGATATTTAGAGGAAATTAGCATAACTTACTGCCCATTGACAGATTAGATCTGTACCAGATTGTTCCAATTATCCTGGTCAAATAATTCGCAGACACTTCATTGGAAAATAACCAACCATTCCTTCGCACATCCCGTACCACCAAGAGTTATCTCTGTTCACGTACTGCCCAACACTTGAATTCGTTGGTCGATAAAAAGAAATGAAGAAACTTACGTTTAACAAGTGTACAAAGTTGACCAAGTTTTTGGCATGGGAAGCTAAAATCTGGTTATATTATGTTGATTCTCAACGTCTACCAATTTTTCATCACAACAGAAACTTTGGTCGATAATTTTCCGGGTGATGGTGTCTTTAGCCGTACAACGCGACTGTTACACAAACCGAAATCACTTGAACCGGCATGTTGTACATACGGACCATTTTGAAGGATCTCAGGATTGATTACCAGCCTTTGCTTTAAATAAGCTGCGTAACCAAATGAGCGATAGTTAAGATATGCAGACCCCTAGTAATATTAAAGCACAAACGTTTGGAAATTGCACCGTAACTGATTAAATACTAACTAATTTCCAATATCCGTTTAATGATGTTTGTTCCAGGTGAGACCAGTGCTTGATCAGTAGCACCCTTCAAACCGGCCGATTGGCATCACCCTACAACTCCGCTGCAAGTGAGAAGCATAATAAGCGAGCCAGTTGTCATATTCAGATGTATCAATGAACAATAACAAGTTCTGTTCAGTTTCACATGGTCAACTAACTATAGAAACAGACGATCAGATTGGACGCTTTTTAAAGCTTAACCAACTGGCGTCTCAAACAAATAATACTACCTTTCACTTGGTGGTTCACCGTTGAAATTGCGGTCGACATACGCAAAAGTATATGTACTTACGGAAAATGCTTTAAGCAGATGGGTTTGATTAGGTGCTACCAGGGTCAGCAAATTATACAATGAGCTCAATATCACCCTCCAAAATATATCGTTACCAGCCTGTCAGCTTCTTGTATTCTTACAGATTTATTCCGCATTTTACTGGCATTACAAATTTCGCAGTTTCGGGTAAGTAAATCGCTGAGTTTTATTTACTCTGTAGACAAACACCGAAGTTTACAGCCTCTGATTGGTTCAAGATAAGTCTTCAATTATAATAGTACATTCTTCCCATATCGTTCAACATGCAGTCATAAAACATTAGTTGGTACACACAACAATGTCTTCTTTAGATTAAGCTGCTTTTGGATCCACACAATAGAAGCGGTGAAGGTAAGATTTTAAAGTAACGGTCAGGAGTTGCAGCCTGCTACTGCTCAGAATAGCGAGTATTCGGGCATTTATGAAGTACATTCATTGCTACACAATTTAGAGATAACTGAGTGGACAGTCTTTTTTTCTACATTCCGTATATATACAGTTATTTCCGTTAGTTGAGATATCCTTCACTCTGCGATGGGTTCCTGTCTCTCCATAAAAGATGCTAAGTTTGCCTTTATTTAATATATTCCTACAAAATGTGTATGAGATTTTACAAAAAACACAAAGTTGCTATACAGTGAACACAGCATTTTTATTAAAATAATGTAAAACGGGAATATCATGTCGCACGAAATATTCCTTGTAAAGGTATATGAAACTGGCATGAGATTAGCACTTATAACTTTTGCTGACTGATTATATATACATCATTCACACGTTTGCGTTCTGTTGGTCAACCGGGCACCTACTGACCCAGAATAGAAAGGGCATCAAATATTTCTTCCATATAGGATAGACACAATGGTATAATTGTTAACTTAGCTAATGTGCCACTTATTCTAATGTTCCCATGAAGTCGATACTAATTCAGGTGCCACCAACTAAGTCAATTTCAACTTGAATTTGTTTTTCTTTTGTTGACACCAGACAAATAAGTAAGTTCTAGTTCAATACAACTGAAAACGAATAAACTAGATTGAACATAGTTGTTTTAAACAACGCCGATTTCTGAAAGAAGGCAATGATTCATATTGTAATCTCAAACGCAATTCAGAACTAAATGTACCCGGAGTAAACTTACCGCAAAGTGAGCTCATCTGGTCTCCTGGCGATGTAATCCTTGATCACAAAATAAAAACTCTTTGTTTCATCCTGTAACATAAAGACATGTTTTAAAATAAAACAAGGTTTCTTGAAAAACAAAATACGATTTGTTAGGCTATCAGTATACATACGCAATTTTCCCCCGTTTCTGGACAATGGTTAATTGTACCCCAGAGCAAAACCACCAGTTATCTAAGAGTAAAGCAGAGTTTGCACGTTGTATTCACTTCTGTTTCTGAACTAATAATTAGCTAAATTTCACGTGTTTTCAAATCAACTGAAATGTTTCACGTTGAATGCAAGTTACTAGCTTGTAAACAGGTATGGACGTAATTGACATTTGAATAATTTGATTTTACCAACTTCCTGTTAAGCTGCTCGCTCATACGCCCAAAATGTATCTATAAATAATGTGTTGTCCGGCGATTAAAAGATTTTTCAACTAGATTAATCTGGATATTGACAGTTGCAAAACTGATTTATGTCCGTGTGCCTGGATTATAGTGGTTTATGGGTGATCCCCGGGGTGACTGTCAAAAAACGCATTGTCACGTTGGTTTTAATACGTCGGGAGTAGTGGTTTTCAAAACAACGAAAATATAAAATCTGAGGCCGGAATCTTTCCAGCTGGCTGGATCATGATTCAATTCTGATTTGTCACTGCAATATTTGAGAAAATTCGATTTATCCTTCTATGTACGCAGAAGACGTTCGGGATGTGCAATTGTTCAGATGTACTTACTGTTTTTATGGAACATTAGCCACCCTTAAATCTGCTTTGACAAATTCAGCAGAGGGTCGGGACTGTTTATTGTTGATACTACTTCTCTGGTACTTCGAGCTGAGTCAAACGTTCTGATAACATGTTAAAGCTTTTTGACAAAAGTTTTAACGGACGTCATTGGTCGTGGAGTGTTGACCATAGAGTGGGCAGCAAATATCATGATGAACTCAACTTCGATTTTTTGCTGCCGTATCTTAGATAAATTTGTAATCCTTTTCTCGTGAATGCAGTAATGGCAAATTGTACTTACATACCTCTTTTCGGTGGTTTTTAACGATACTGAAAAAGTATCTTACATATACAGCCCTCGGTTATTTGTTTCCAGATACTTGTTTGAGGGAAATTACATTTTGATTTCGGTTTTTCTGAGATTGTACAATATTTTTGGAAAAATGATAGTTTTTTCCCTCTGGCGTATGTATTATTACTACGGCCACAATTTTGCACTCTGTGCAGGAAAAACCGATTGAAAATTCAAGCTCACTTCCACTAACTCTTATCCTTTCTCCCAGTTAAGAACAGTTCAAATCAGATCTGGTCAATCTATGCTATCGATAGAAACGATCACACGTCACTGATAAGAGTCAATAACCCCTAGACGTCCCCAAACCTTTACAGCGTTCCGGGAATGCGATAATATTCTTCTAACACGTCCGGACAAGGGCGCAGGAATAATAATGAACAAAAGAACTATAACGATAAACCGTTCGTAGTGTTATCGAACGAGATATTCTTCCTTTCGCCTTTCAGAGGTACCATCCCAGCGCTGAAAGTTAATCGTAGGCTATACCAGACTCTCGGACACATATTTTAGGCATCGACATTCTACAGATGGTTCATCATATCAAACCTGTTGTCTTTGAACATAAAAGATAAACAGCCCTTCTCCAACTAATTCATGTTCGTGTAATTGCTCTTCCACTGTTGTACGGCGAAATAAGTTGTCCATACGACTGTGTCTGTCCAAACGGATCAAGGAGCATAACTCGGTATGGCTTAAAATCGAGGTGACCAAATGTTTCAGCAACTCAATCGTAGCAAATTTAGTTGATAAGGACCATGTATTGAACCCACATAAGGTATTCCACATTGTCTATGAAGTTCCAATCAACTAACCCCAAGTGATCAGACAAAGGAAGTTAGCCGTTCCCGAAGCGACCACTATTCACACACGTAATCCAGCTCTGTCTTCATGCAAACTGTTTGTTCTTGCCCTGCAGTTGCTATGACCGAAGATAGTAGCAAACGTTTTCATATGCTCGTGACCAATTCTTTTGACTATGAATGTTGCACTCTCATCCGCAACCACACTGACAGTCGACTCTTGTCCTGCGTCTATAGTACTGCACACTCGATATTTAAACGTGTATTTTGCTCATTTACTTCCTGTAAGTTAAACAACTGAGACTTTTTTATTCATTGCAATGTCATACAAAATTGTATGGACCTGATCACGAAATATCGGAAACGTGTTCATCACGTTGTTACGTGTACGTTATGTTGTGGTTACTACGGACATTCAAGCTGATGACACATTTTGTCAAAGATGGTCACAGGAAAGGCGGTAAATCAGGCAATGAAAGAAAACAACCGAATAAAAATAAGAGATCCATTCCAAACTGCGGCTCTTTAGATTGTGCCTTTTATTAATGGGTGATGGTCTAGTGTGCAGGATATAAAATCTAGGTATATGTTCACTAATTATATCACCTTGAAACCAGTTCTTTGAAATGCTCGTTTTCTCCTAATGTATATAGGGTTTTGTCGCAAATGAGCATGTCAACGTCGGTAGGTGTTTATCATTAAGTGTCCCGAAGCATGTCCAAAAAGCATGCAGCCTATTGCTCAGTCTACCTATCCTTGTTACTCTACTATGCGTTGGTCATATAACTCCATCTGCGCTTTCCGACCTCTACGGTACCGCATTATTACAAACTGATAACCACAGTCTTGGTGGCTCAAATGACACAAATTACATCATTTGAATGGATAAATTGAGTTTTAACATCTGCGTTGAGACAGTTATAGTTGCATTTAGTCAAAAATCTTATTGACAGGTTGAGTTTATGTTGTTTCCAAAGAAATAAAGACACTTCATGCATTTCTCAAACATTGTAGCATTATACTGATAATGAAGACTGTTAGGGGTTATGGAAAGTGTTTTTGATGTTAAACTCTTTAGCTATCACAGCTGTTAGAAGCGCTCAAATAACGGTAATGATCGGATGCTTACACTCTTTTTAGCCTACCTGATACTCTTTGCATTTTACCTCGGCTAAAATTAAGTTTGCATGACGTTCACCAACGCAATGTTCGCAGTGCCTACATTCTAATTGCTAACAAGAAGTGACAAACTGTATTTATCCCCAGTAGGTATCCGCTGAATTTTGAATACTGGCAACCAAGTTATTATCTAGCCCGTGTCTATTTCAAAAGCGTAGAATGTATCAGATCAGTTAACTGGTTTATGGTTGCAGACACACGAATTATGCCTTGAGAAGCATATGCCAATTAAGGGTAAACTAAGCAAAGTCATTTAGTTGGAAAAAGTAATTGGCCCACCAAAAGTAGATGCGACGGACCATTGTCAGAGTAATGGTTATTCCTTCATTTATTGAGTTTTTACTGTTAGTTTGTCGTCTGTCCAAAGGGACAAAACTCGCATTTGGTGAATGTACATATCATCCAAAAACATCATAGTTATGCAGCGAACTACCGGTCGAATCTCATCCGGGCTAGTAAAGCTTGCTGCCCACAAACTGTATTGAATCTTACAGTTGGTTTTATCCGAATATAACTTTCACATAACTGGTAGTGTCTGCCACCCATTACCGGGTATAATATAAACATCACTACAAGATGCGGTAAGAAAATCCATTACGTTTGAACAACTTTGTATTCTTGTTGGTAAAACAGCATTGTTTTTGCAACAGTTATTTCGATCGGACGTAACAATAGGCAGAACCGGATGTTCAGTAATAGGACTGATAAATAACATTACACCAGCGAAAAATTCACCAGAAGAGCAACAAGTGAATAACGGATTTTACAGCATTGCTAGTTGTGAGAGCTCACAAATTATCACACATTTTATGACTTAGCTACACCGATAACTAAGCTATTAGGCAATAAACGTCCTTATAAGTTAGACAAAACTACTCACTTCCAAGTTACGTACATGGTTATTTATGCAAGCATACTACTGTGCATGAAACGTTTGTTTGATTGACACATATGTCACATCTGAGTAGCTGCCATTACATGGATTACATGATGGTGCAAAATGTTGTGATGACCGTGGAAGAGAAAACAGGCTTATGCCGCATTACTTGGCTAAATGCAATATATGTGAGGGTTCACAGGAGTGGTGTATCGATAGAGAGATGACAGTCAATAATGTTAATTCTGTCCATTTCCTGAAAGTTGGGTTATGTAGTTGCAATCACGTCGGCTGTAAACGTTTGTTAACAAGTCAGCACACTCACGCAACAGATCCATTTGAGGCACTGATGCACATCTATGGGGGCTCAGTGACTTGAACAAATGTTTTAGTAGCATAGTGGGGTGACTGAGCGAAATACAATAACCTCACCGGTTGCTAGTAAAAGACCATTGTTTCGCCTCATATGCTCCACACAGACTAGATGCTTCAGCTGAAACACATCGATCGAGTTGATTGGATGGTTTGATTCGACTAAGTGGGGAAAGCCCGCAGATAAACCAGCCTTTATTGATCATTTTGATAAACATTTACGGCTCACTTGATTGACGTTACACAACCTACTCCCGTGAGTCGCTCAAAATGGCATTATTAATTACTATCCCTTACATCATTGGTGCACTGCTCCGGCGAACTCATGTACGTGTATTGTATTTAGTCTACTTAAGGAGCATTCAAAATAAGCCATTTTGCTTCACGTTTCTTTTCTTGTCCAAACTAGGCGAATTCACAGTACTTGGACAAACTAAAGTTTACAGTGTATTGTGAATTTCAACGTAAACTTGGAGACCGCGGAAACCTTTCTTATTCATTCAATAATGAAACTAGTGTAGTGTTTCATGCGGAATAATATTGCTATTTCGAAATCCACCAACGTGTTTTGTACCTTAAGCATGAGTGTCGTTTCTTGGTCAGAACGAATCTCCACTTTTACCTATGGTCTGATGTATCACGTCAGGTCAAGTGGGTATTGTTTTATTGAATTCCGGTAACATGCGTTGATTTAGAATGGTCGGTCATGTTCCAGTGATATGAAAACAAACGTTTGTAAGCATACATAATTGACTGAAGCAATGGGCAGATATCCGGTTTAAATTGGTGATATATGTTTAACTTTCATAGCTGCCGTCACAGTACAGTCATGGGAAAAGCGTTACGATCAGCTGGGCTAATTTATGCCACGTTGAAATGATGACGGCAGGGACTAATGCACTTGTTGTTCGGAAGGTGTTAAACCACATACTTCTTTTTCGTAAACTTCAATAGATTTGCGACTCATTTCTCAGTAGCGAAAAGTAGACATAGTCAATAATACTGAGATGCAAACATCTGCGTTAATTGCAACTTGCCCTTGTGTAGGCGTCATTTTTAATTTGTGTACATATTTACAGAACTCAATTAGTCAAAAATAACTTCTATTTGAGGCTAGTAAATGTTGATATACGCAAAAATAAATGTTGGTAACTGTTGAGGACTTCGTGTGGGAAATAAACCAGGCGGTTTTGACAAAAACAATACATTAATCTATTAACCGACTGCGTACGCTATCTGTATACAAGTCGGTCACTAATAATAAGCGGTAACCATCCACTTGCTTCGCAGGAGTGTATTAAACTGTGTCTAATAGTTAGAGAAATTCGTTGGCGTGAGTGAAGTGTCACGCAACGGATCACAAGTTCCTCACCCATAGCAAATTTGTGGTCTATCTCCCTCAGAAATATACCTCATATTGCAGTTTCGCTCTTATCAGAATCTCCCATTAGTGCGTTTCTTTTATCTATTGATCAGTTTGTTTAATTTTCAAAACAATATCAACTTGTTCACATTATTTGCAAACACAATGGTAAACTGACAAGGTACCCTTCGCGATCACATAAGTAATGCAGAGGCTAACAACGACGTATTATTGAACTCCGTTTGTTAATCGCGCTTGTTCACAGTAAATTTTTAACATTAGTAGGAACTCTAGTTAGTACTTTGAGACTAATACATTTTCATGAGAAAACTACAAACAAAAATATATCCATTGAGATATTTCGAGGCATTAATTCATCTATATTTCTAATAAAGTCGACCAAACATGTTTACACTGTGGAAATCAATCCAGAAAGCGGAAATAAATGCACATTTAGGGCACCACACCGTACATCCGCGCTAAGATCTAAACAGATACAATTGGCTCGGTAAATTCAGTCCAGGCAACATTAAAATCTCGACAACGTTTTATTTTCTCTTCTGTAAATTAAGTTAAAAGCGCTTCATCTATAGACAGCGTAGAATAATCTTTAGGTCAATTCACCTGTTGAACTTTATGGTAGCCCTGTGTCTAGAAGTAGTACACTCAGTCATTCAGGCATTGGGAAGAGATAGGAAGTGAGCATTTTCATGTGACTGTAGAACGAAGCTTACCACTTCTCGAAACAACATTCCATGAGACCCATTGGCTTGCGAACGCACATGACTAACATTTCGTGGCACTCGATATGCAGATGGGACACAATCTGGACCTGGAACTGTTACGTAGGGTACTCGTCCACGTATATCTTTCAGAGGACTGCCGAAACCAACGTTCTTACGAGGATCTAGCGGGATAGGGCGATGCAGTTCCCCTGGAAAATGGGGCGTTTGTGGTTGATTGTGTTCGTACGCTGATCCAGTTCTTGTACCTATGTATGTACAAAATGTTACAAATACACAATCTATGTATACTTCACGTGCTACGTTTTAATCCATGTTACTTAAAGAATGTAATTAACTGCAAATCATTGAATGGTTCTAAGCCTTATATTACACAAACTCACCACAATAACGAATAGACGCCGGTTCAAATAACCCCTTCGAAGTTTCATCCCGGAACGGCTGTGAGACGGAGCTGTCGACGGGAACAGCGAACCCTCGTCCCGGACTAGATCCGCCAGATAATGCTGGTATACTAAAGTCTGGGTGTTCAGTACCTGGCACATCCATTGAGAAACTCTTTGTGGAGAGAAGCTTGACTAGCAGGATAAATAAAAATGATTTGTGTAGACGTGAAGCCGGATTATGACCCACATAGTATAAGGCATGCAAAAATCCCAAGTGCAGTAAATAACAGAAAACTTTGTTAAATGCTCATCATAGTTAACTTATTATATGCTAGTTTTGAGTAGGCTCCAGCCTTCGCATCTAGTGATTTGCGGATTTTCAAATAAAATATGGTGTTCAAACAACAGGCGCTAGATTATTTGAGTTATTAAATCGGGACTAGTGGATCTTTTGTGAATGTCAACTCAGTGAAAACATCACATACTGTTAACCTTTAAACTGAAGTTTCAAAATTTTATGTAAACGTTTTTTAGGTATTACTACTTTTAGTTAGAAAAGCCGTGTTGACAGTCAATCATATTTTACATACGCTAAATAATAGTCACACGTTTAGCGAAGCATAGCCTTCTAAATTTATTTTGTTAAAATGGATTTCACAAATGTTTAACATTACTGACCTATACCATTGCGGTAATAATAATCTGTCAATTAAGAGCAGTATCGGACGAGCATACTTTTTTCAGTAAACCGTAAGAATTGGAAGTAATACATATATAAAGTAAGGGACAGGTATCATATAATGTACGATGAAAAGTACATAACAGTTGGTAGGTTTAGTTGCATTTCTGTATAAAGGGTGGCATTTGTAGATGTGAAACTTTTGAATATAGATTGCGGAAAGCTACTTAAACTCCGTTTGTTGTGTTGACATATATACCGGTATTCAAATTGAACATTTACGCCATAATCTAGTGTGTTTTACTCTATTAGGATGAAAGAATCATATGTACAACCACTTAGTACGATTGTCAACACTCATTACTAATAAATCACCTTGTGTCAGACTGATATGAATAGTGTTTGCTGATGAACGCTTTCGTAACTGAAGAGGATACCGCACCCGTGAAACAATGACCGACAGTTGTCACTACAGGAAGTTATTTTAACAACCGCCTTCTGTTAATTAATATATTTCAGCACCGATTTGTTGCGCGTATTTTATTCTAGCAATTCACGTCCTTGAACTTAAATAATTGTATTTCGTTTTAGAGAAAATCCAGCAGTCCTATATTCTGCAACAATTTAAATGTGTACAACACAACGTTTTTCGCCAAAGTTTAAAAAAGAGAGTTAGTACAACACGAATGATAGATAGAAGTATTCGTGTTAATTCGTCAGTATAAAATTTGTAATATTACTGGTCGGCTTTTACGTCTAAACATTGGATTATATGATGACTAGTTGATCGGTGAGTTACAAAGGGTCATTAAGTGCACGGCACGGTCATGTTCACGAGCAAATATTTCTGAACAGACAAGGCCCACTTCAGTCGATTGATTGCGACAGTTTGAGCAAACTGCAGGTATCTTGGACTGAAGTGACGCAATAGGACTGTAAATGTGCAAACTGAGTCGTTAACATGATCGGTGATCAGGATGTGTCTGCTGACTGCGACTGCTACTTAGCTGCGTGTTTCAACAATGTTGGCGTTCTGCGTTAACACGGATTTCTGTACCCAGTTAAGTAAATGTTCGTTCACCCCGATGGTGAAGCATCTTTTGGTGTCGTTCACTTAGCATTGTTTGCAATTACATACAAGTTGTTCGGCATGCACTTCATATTGTCTGTGCAACGACTAAACAACCCTTTGGAGAAGAGTTCGAAATCTGTAATCTGGTTTCGGATTTATCAATATACTCACAAAGTTAACCAATGACTTTCATCTATGTCACATTTCTAAGGTGTGAGGCGATATCCAAGGAGCACATGAAGGTTTGGGTTTCTTATGACATCCATGAATTCAACAGTATCAAACATACCGTGCTGGCATAGACACTGGCATGCGGGTTCTAACAATCCGCACGAGCCATTTGGCCACTCAATATAAGGCGTATTACCTATATGCAGTATCGGTCTGGGCGGTTGATTAGGCGTGTAAATTTTCGAGTGCCCAGCAAGTCGACGTGTAACATAACCTAGGGGTTCGATTCGGTCGAACGGAGATTGTGAAACTAAGCACACCTATTTGAGATGCTTCAAACTATTCACTACCTGTTCCTCGATCATGTGCGTCCTATCCTTTGCTCTATCTGGCTGACCAAATTTTGATTCATCATATAAGATGGAGGATAATTCAGAGATGATGTCGCTTTTTTCTAGTAGCACTATCCAGACATCTTTATCTAGTCCAGTGATTATTACATTGTCAATCTCACGTAGCGGTTTCAGGGCTTCTAAGTTTTTCCAGTTGGTGGGCTTCTGTGTACCACGTGCGAACTATTATAGTGATAACTACAGTCGACAGGATCGGATTTGGATCGACCAAGGTTAGCATTAGCAGCAGGAGATAGCAGACTGACTGGACTGTAGAAACTGTCAGAGGGAACGGCAATCGATAATCGATCACCCATATGACGTGGGCCAAATTTGGGTCCTGATGATAGAACTTCAAGCAACTTGACATTATGATGGGCACTGAAAAAATTACGTATGTGCTTTCTGGATTATCCTGAAATTTAGACTAAGGTTTCTAGTCACCCACACTTTCGGTTAACCGAGATTGTCTTTTCGTAGTTTACTTATCCGCCATACATTGAACATGATTAATAAAATCTTAGCATTCGTCTATATTAAGATCATCTTGGAGCTGTAGCTACGTGTCTCTTACGCTTTAATCGATAATTATTAGTTAACCTTTAGAAAGATAAAGATGTGATGATAAATTTCTCAGAATTTTTCTCAAGTTGTTCTTGTTCTGGATGACTATATGGGTGTTTTGAATCTTTAGTTTATCTTCTCTTGACTTTGTTCGTTGATATTTAAATAATGAAGAATTGATTGATTTGTTAACTATCCATTCATGTCAATCAAGAGATTAAACATTTAGCACGAAAAGTCACGGATGTGTTGTCAATTAGCGATTATTTGCCTGAAAATCAACGCGAAACGGCTACAGAATGTCTAGAGTTTCTTTTCACTCCAAAAGCTTGATGCCAATCAGCTGCTTGCATTGAACAGAATGTGATTTTATCCAGTTCGGTTTAGCCTGTTCACAAACCTGATCTACGCGGGTGCACTTTCTAATCTGTTGCAGGTGTAAGTCGATCATACTCAATGGTAACTGATAATGATTAGACTAGTCTATGTATGACCATTAATGATACGATGTAAATAATTTCAGAACTGGAATTACTGACTGATTCATCAGTTGTCTGAGCCGATTAGTACTGTCAGTACATGCGTCTGGTTTGGTAAAACTACTAGGATTAACAAAAATGGTTTGAATTGATGACTATCACATTTTATGATTGCGGGCCACGACAAAACGGTATCAGAACTAAACGGGAAAAATTTGGATATGTCAAGTGTCACCGTTAAAACTTGACATGACAATGATTTTCATTTATATTTATTAAGAACGGGAATAATGTATGACCCAGGTGAGTGATACCACAAGACAACAAATGAATTGTTGGAGTTCGGAACAGAGTTGTTTCAATGTGCACATCCTTGTGCTTATCCTGACACAAACTGAAGGTTTGTCGTAGGTTTTCGACTGGATTGCTCAAGAGTTTACAAGCATCCAACCCACTGATGCAAGAAAGCGCCGGAAGCTTGCACGCAAACTGTGGTACACCGACCTAACTAACGACAGCAGTCGATCTTGAATTTCTTCAGGCGAATCATATGGACCCTTTCCGTTTGTTTGAAGTGAAGGCTCCAATGTTCAACACATCTGCTGTGGACTATTTTACGGGCGCTGAATGTAAGTGTTGATAATCAGCTGCCGAGAAAATTGGTTACCTTTAAAAGAGGTAGAATGCGTCTGAGAGGGGTGAATGCAGCGGTGTTAACTATCTGTCGGTCAGGCTAACGATCATACGTCCCTGATTTACAGAAGCTGTTTTCCGAATTATTGTTTGCTCACATCTGGATTCTGGCGCACACGCAAATGGAAGAGGATGTAACCAAGATTTTTGAGTTAAGCATGTTGGAAGTTGTGAAACAAAGCGATACAGTGGTTCTTTTGGCTTATTATGCTGTTGTTAAGTAGATGTTTGGTTTATCAAAAATTGTGACCGGTTCAAAATTGGTTGAACATCTTGGAAAACTTCCAGTATGTTACAGAAGATGAATTGTCTTCGATCTCGTCATCAGATCTGGAAAAGTTATACAGGTTAATATTAGTTTATAACCTGTAACATACTTGCAACTAAACCAGCAAATTTGATTACCACTCTGAAGAAGAGTGCTGTATTTATTCTCCTGCCAATTAACAGTGAGACTGCAACAGAGGCAGCAAATGTCGGCCTTAAGATAAATTATGGAGCACATCCAGGGTGCCTGGATGCAAATTCCTTTGTCCTTGGTAGACCCATATTCGTGTACTTATTATCCTGACATTGTAAAGCAGAATAGGTTTGTCGCAGGGCAGTACGCTTGTTCTAAGGAAGCACAGAACACCATACACTGTGGTTCAGAACTGGTTCGATCAAATCTATCAACAGCGCAGTCATCGCATACCTAGCCGATAATGATCACAGATATGACTTCACTCAGGAGTTACATGTATTCCACAGACTTCTAATCTCATACTTCAACCTGGTCAAACACCGAATGCTTGCTAACGCTAGGTTGCTAACAATTAAATTAGGTAATCCGACTCTCTGTTGGCGCAGAAAAATCGTACAAACTCCTCAGTTGTCGTGGCAACATGTCACACCGTCACTGTGCACTCCCACCAAATTTACGATCTATATCTCTGCCATATACTGGTAAGTGAAACTCCAAAATTACGCGACACTAACGCCGTTTGAGTAACTAGGTTACACAGGGTTAGATATTAGTGACACTTCACATATCCCACTGATGTTGTGCTGAGCCGCTCCTCATTGCTCATTTGGTGTTTTAACCTAGTTGAACCTACGTGAATTTAACGATTTCATGATGAGCTATCAAAGACAGTTGTTCGTCACAGCTCTCATCTTTGATTAAGTGGGAAGTTTTGCGACATTTCAAGTGACCGAGGAACTAAGTCTAACTTCAACCCTCTAAACCAGGGTCTTCGGAACGGAGCGAAGTGCATGGTCTTAATAATTGGTTTGAGTGAAATGTATACCGTAAGTCTGCCTGATCAACTCTTCGTTGTAGCAGTATTTTTCCCGAGATTTATTGAAGAACCGTCACAGCGTAATTTCTGTGAATTGGAAAAATGTGCTTGGAACACGGTCATCAAACGGGCACAAAAACCGATGGCTGGTCGCAGGTACAAGAATACTATCATTTTTTCCCGTTAACAGAAATAAATATCGGCAAAATGTGCCACAAATTCCGTTCGAATCAACCACTGCTATCCATGCCCCTAGAGACCAACAGAGTTTGAGGCATTGTTTGCAAACCTATGTATTTAGGTTTGTCAGCCGACACCCACTTCAAATACCTGATATTGCGAAGACAGAATAAGGGCTAATGTCCACTGACTGCATATGTCAGAACTATGCAAGGTTCGTCGTAGTTTCTTATTCGAAAGACGCCGAGGACGGTCAGGGAAGTAATGTTATTGAGAAAGAGGGTGGTCTGCTAAGTTAAATTTTTCACCGTTTTGAGTACTTATAAATAACAAACGAGCTGTGGTTGTTCGCAATTATTTGAGATGTTGACTATCGTCAGTTGACGGTATGGCATTAAAGTGGCTTGTCAATAAACTCAAGAGACACCCAAGTCCACGGACCCGTGTGCACACTATACGGCAAAACGGAATGGAAATTTAGTACACTACATCGCTACATACGAGCTGTCCATTTATAACTAAATGTCGGAACAGGTCATTGGATGAAAGAAATTTTTAATCACAACCGTCAACTTCCGTCAACCCTTTCAGCTGGCAGATGAATCAAATAAGGTATTCTTGTTTCCAGTTGATTTACTGGAAGCTATTTGCATCGTTCTATCCCAAACTACTTCAGGATATGTCAAATTTTGACTGGTGGCAATCGTGATAGAGTCGTCTTGAAACAAACATTTCGGGAGACAACATTCTTAGGACTCCCATTACCTTCGGTCCGTATTGCGTTAATTACCGTCGAGATAAATATGTCCGCAACCTATCTACAACCACATCCTGCCAGTATATAACATCATGTAACACGTGCTAACTTACAGCTGTGGTAAGGTCTGCATTGACGAAACTGATCACTGTTCATGTTATAGATCGGCTGATCAGATGGTTCAGGAGAGATGAACACGTTAGTGTAAGTGTTAATGGCAATTAAATGCGTGAACTGGAAGACTAATTGGTACACTTACAGTATAGACAGTTCACACTGTAGATAAACATATTTTGCCAGATGCGCTATCATCTAAACGAAACCCCGGCTTACTATGCGCAAGCGATTGACCGAGAAGGTAATTTTGCTCTTAATTTGTCAGTGGCTTTCCATCTGGTGCAAAACTTAGAAGTCACGTTTTATCCTTTTAACTACAATTCACACAATATATCCAGTAAAGTATTGTGTGTGATTTGAACAAGTAAACAATTCTGACACCTAACACAATGTTCATCCTTTTGAGATTCACGAATGGGATGAACAAAACGCAAAGTTCTAAATATAAAACTCCAAATTATCTACTATTTTCTGCTTAACTCACGCGAGCTTCAAAGAAAGGTTGGTACCTCATCAAAAAATGAACACAATATAATAAGCATTTAACAGGATGACTTACATCGACTGGGAATGTGTTGCCTTCTGGTTGGATAATAATCTGGTGATTGTGATCCTCTAGATGGAGGGATCGCCTCTGCTGAACGTTGCACTGCATTGGGGCTGATATCACCAACCGCTGCAATTCGTGCATGTGAACTGATAGGCAGTGGGGATCTTTTCCCGGTCATACCCAGAGAACTGTGCGTTCTCGGAGGTGTCATCATAGGTCTTGGTCCTCTATAATCATCCACTTCTGTCTTATCATCCACTGATAGACTTTTCAACCGGTTGGTTAACGGAACGCGTCTTCCAGAAACAGATTGCACTACAAAGTGGGAGTATTGTCTGAGGCATTTGATAGAGAAAGCTACTGTATTGTTGTAAATGTTTCCGTTCGTTTTAAACTGAAACAAACTTCACTCTATCCGCAAGTCTAGCAAACTACAACAGTGAGATTTCAAGTTGACACTCCTTTTTAACCAACATTCTAGACAGTCGTACTAACTGCTATGCAAGCAGTATGGATTTTGCATGGTAACATATTGTTATAAAGTGCCCCGTTAACAGGCCTAATCACCACTTTCACATATTGTTTAACCGGTGAAGCTTATAAGGGTTAGATTGATTTTCTAATAAATGAATTTGCCAAGTGTAGCTTTCTCCGTCGCTTTCTACTCAACAGTGGATGTTCAGCCAAGTAAACATAATTGACGCTGCAAGTAACTCACTTGAGCCACTTCCAAATACTCCTAAGATAGTTTGCTAGTATACTGGACAAACTTAGTTTTGGAAACTTACAAGCATCTGACATCGACGAATTTGATCGCTGAGATGATGGACCAGATCTGGGTTCTGTTGAACTCAAATATGTTAGATTTGAGCGAGCTAAACTGATCAGTTCAGTCTCATCGTTTGATTGTTCGTCAACCGCAAACGAAGGACTTTTTTGAGAGGTCCTAAGCATACCTTTCTTGGCTGTAGCGCGCTTGTGGTGCTCTGTGAGAAAAAGAAATATGATCACATTTATATCCTTAAGTCTCGAAAATTTTGTGAAATGCCACAACATATACGTACTAAAATTGCCGGGAATTTAATCATAAAATATTACCTGTAATATGACTAAAATATACAACATTAAGCCGTAGTTTTGACCACCAAATCCTACTCACGTTCGCCCAATTCGACAAAGGTTGAGTTCTTGAAATGATGCATTTCTGACAACTGTAATATAATTGAACAGACATAGCAGGCTATATCTTATCAACTTAGAATTAATGTTACGGAACAAAATGCTATTTGGAACCAGATATACAGTCAGTGCAAATACTAAATTCAAAGTGTTAAATCTCCTCCTATTCATGTGCAGTTTTATTATCCCTACTTGTCCGATAAATCAACTCCTGCTTCTTCGTAAGTGAGAAAATCCCAGATGGATGAATGTTGGTGTAACGTTTTGTCCAAATAATAAATTGCGATCTGGTTATGACCTGTTACGTGCGTATATACCGATAACTGAGTCATATGGTAAATGAGTTGATTAATCAGGTGAAGCGTGCAACAGTCCACAAGACACTTAGTCCTAAAATGGTAACATATGCACAGGGTGATGGAAAGTGAACACAAGTGATGTGAGTTCTGTTTGAGACAACGAACTTGCGTCTATCTTTGTTAGATACCCGCTAGTACAACAGGAACTATAAATGACCAACTGATTTCATTGGAACCAGGTTTGTAGCCGGCTGATTTTGATCCGTGGTGTTATAATGGTACAGTAACCTTCATGGAAAGGGTACTCAGCCTCGGGCGTTTACTTCTCAAGTCACTTTATTAAGCAAGTATCCGTCAACCACTCAACCATGAAACAGGTCAAGCGGATGCAAATATCAATTTTAGAAGGCACATCACATAGGATAATACATACACATGTACATGTATACAAATAAAAACAATAGAGATGAGTGGAATATAATCTGATGAACCAATCGCCTACAAATACGGTCTACTGTTCAAGCTCGTTTGAAAACCATCAACTATAAACTGCAATATTTGAAATTACGCCGCTGAAGTGAAGGATGTATTTGCATTAAGACAGTTCTGGTAGATGGTACACTGATAGTAAATGAAACTAGAGAATTCATTTAATTTTACTCAACTACTTTGCGCTGTTGTGATATGTACTTTAAAATGCGGACTATTTATGGTAGCAAGTTCTTCAGTAGGTATCTGTGAAATGATGCTCGAGCGCGCTCCCACTTTCTGTTAATTATTTCCAATCAAGCAGACGCCCGCTATCAAACTACTCGAAACCTGAGACATCCATACAAACAAGACGAAATCACCTGGATGAAATGACTCAAAATATTTGGGAAAAATCCAACCCATCTACGTTGTAGGACACTATAGAGCAAACGCCGTAGATGCGGGCGCTAGCTCACCCATTAGATACACCCCTAGGCGTGCGCCAGTTTGCTTGAAAGTGGTTCAGGAATTCCAACATACTGGGTGGAATACGACGAAAATGAAATTTTAAGATTTCCGAACAGTCTGGTTTTCGTGATAACTTCTCAGAGCGACTTCAAAGCCTATGAACGGGCTCTGAGACAAAGTACGCTCATATGCCGCGTCCGCTGCGGGTTACTCATCATGCCGTAGCCGTCTTTGAGAAGTTGATGTCGCTGCAAAAAGTCAACGACACCAAGGGTGAAAACTCAACTAGGATAATCTCTGACCGAGACACATCCACGCGTCTTCAGTCACAGCCTGGGGCCCAAGCAGTTGTTGAACGTAGGCGCAGTAGCATTATTATACACAATGTGCCTGCCGCTAAAAGCGTTGATGGCGTCACCCAAGCGGTGCACGATCTAGACTGGTGGCGATTCGTAGCAGCACTCATTAACCAATTTGACCTACAAAGCACTAGCGTAAATTGTAAGTTCCGTCCTGCTTAGTTAGCCTTGATAAGTCCTGTGCGACTTCGGAGAACAGCCTACTTAACTGAAGAAATCTCGAAACATGAGCATGCAGCTTGACCTACAACCTGCTCACGACTGTCTATTGGGACTAGGTGCCTCTCTTACAGATCGAGTAACATCCCATCATAATGGAGACGGCCATATATACACTACCAAAAACTCAATGCTATTTCTCCTGATATTCTCTCAGAAGCAGATGCCAGATTCAGTCCGGGGGTGGAAAACCCTGACTCTTCCCATTCCAACTGGGGGTGGCCGCCTCAAAGTAAACCAAAACACACCAACTCATCCCTTCTAACTCGTCGAATCTCCTTGAGTAGATTCATCCGTGGTGCATACTGTACACCCCGAAACTGTCTCCCCAGGCTGTGTTTACTACCAGCGCGACTCGACATTTAATAAACAGAGACAGTCTTTTGACCTCTGATCCCGGTGAAACCCACTTGTGGTAGGCGTCAAGGATATCGAGTGCATAGTAGTGATGCGAGTTGGGGAATTGTCTATCTCCGACATGACAGTGTTCCGCAATGGCAGGAAAATAAGTGGAGAAGATAGTGTAGCAGTTTATTTGAGATCGCACCTAAAGACCTCAAATATTTGAGACAGGGTGCTAGTGGATCTTCCGGTATTAGTCTGGCATGTAGTTAGCGTGTGTCTGGTTTGTGTGACTTACGGATCGGCTTCTGCGTACAGAGATGCCAGTGCGGCTTTGCATAACACTCTGCACAGGATAACACCTTTAGATTACACTCAAACAACAAAAGGGGGAATTTGGATGATCCGCAGCTAGACTGCACAAACAATTTGATTGTGCGCAACGTCCTCCTCTGTAGGGGAGTTCTTCGAGGCAGTAATAGAAGCTGGGCTATTCTGGCATGTTTGGTATTATATTCTTACCAGCGGGATTGACATGATATGCAATTTAAATTTCACGGCTCCATCTGGTCACAGTGATCATAGGATAATTTAGCTCATTTATCTAAATTTAACTAGACTACATACTCCCCCAAACACTGGCCTAGAGGCTTATCACAATGCAAATTTTGCAAAAAAGATACAGTTTAGCAGGGGTGAATAACTTAGATGATTACTGACAGCTTATCGTCGAGGAAATCTTCGATGCCGTTAACAACCACATTGCAGTAAGGTGTCCCTTGACCTAGCAAAAAGCTAGACGTCTACGGGCTGCACTGAAGTGTTCAACCTGGAACAGGTGTAATCTAAAACAAACTGAACTTACGTTAGTCGTGTGCCATGCGGCGCAATCGTACCACGGCTTCCATTAAATAACACCGATTTTGCTATGAACTTTGTCTTGCTGAAAAACTTTAGATGAATCCTAGGCTTTTCTACAGCGAATTGGAGGCACGCACGAGGAGTAGCGTTGGTATTTCGCAACTATAAATCTCCCGTGGATCTATCAGTACAAATACACTGGTGGCCAATATTGTGGATAATCAATAGGTAAGTGTAAATGTATGCAACTCATGAACGACTTTTGAAAGCATAGGCGGCAACTTGACTGAAGTACTCAAAGTTCAGTGTGACAGACCAAGTCAAGTTGGAGAACCTACTATCCCACCAATCACTTGATCCAAACTTGATATCCCCAGCCGTCTTGTAAAGATGCAGCACAAAATCAACAGAACTGCTTACTTTTCAGTCGATCTTTATCAATCTGCTGTTCACGGAAAGCCTGGAAACAGTTCAAAATCACACCTACCTTCAACGTTTGTTGCAAAGACGTCCCAGCAAATTATTGATCAGTAGTATTACTTTCAGCGATCGTTAAATTAATGTAAAGCAAATTAGGTGACTTTCCCCGAGCTAAAGTTGAAGACATTCAACTGAGCACCAAAGTGCAACATGGCTTTTTTAAGTGATACTCATATGCCATACACATTTGCTGAGTGCTTCCAATGTGTTGACGAACGCTGCAGAAGTAGTACTGGTTACAGACGTGTTTTATCTTGACTATTCCTAAGGCTTTGACAAAGATGATTACTCCATCTTGCTGCGGAAACTGAATAGTTATGGCCCTAATCAGCGCTTACTTACGTGTCTTGAGAATTGTCTCACTAAACGTGAAGTCATCTTCAGGGTTGAGGAAAAGCTATCAGAGTGGTTCCCGCCCAACAACAGCGTTCCACAAGGATCAATCTTAGGACCCTTGCCATTTATTATTTCCGTTTTTTAATTTCCCAGTATAATCAAGTCGCCGATATTGCTCTACGTCAACAACACAAAGATCTGGAACTTGGGGATTACGGTGACGTTGCTGAACGATCTGAACTGTCTAAATAAGTGATCCGTAGAATACAACCTGGTGTACAGTGTAGACAAGTCTAAAGTTGTACACATTCGCCACCAAAATTGTACTGACTACTACCTTGACGACATAAAGCTTCTCATGCAAGCAGGTGATAGAGATCTAGGGACTAGAGTGGCAGATATATTTGGTTTGTCTAAAAATGTTGCTGCCACGGCTAAACAATCACAAATATATCTGAAACTTCTGGAGAGGATTTATGAAACCTTTCACCCTGGAGTATTTCCCACCCCGTTTGCCTCCATATCCACTCTTGGCTAGAAATAAACAAACAGGCCTGTCGCCCTTATCTTAATAAACATTTGTCACGTTGCAAGCGTCCAGGGTTACGCCACTAGAAGAATCAGGGGGCTCAGAAAAAACTGCTACCCAAAACGTCTGGCAGAATAAGGTCAATTCTCAGTGAATTACAGGAACCTCAGGGGAGACCTAATTTTTGCCTACAAATGAGCATACACCCCGTGTCTTCCACTGGCACATCACCTCCTAAATGGGGATAACAGTTTGAGAGGTCGCCTGCTGAATTTGAGTGATCGAACAGGCAGGTTACTATGTAGACGGATCTACTTCAAAGTTAGGGTTTGTTCGCACTGGAATTCACTTTTTAATTCTGTGATCACGAATGATTCAGGGGATAGTTTCAAAATGTTTCTCGACCGGCACATACGTGAGAGATAAGATGCACTGCAAGCTTCTTAACCACTATACCACCTCAGTCACACAGGTCACCAGCTGTTCTTTTGTGACTGTTTTTCAGTGTTTTCGTATTGGTTGCCAAAATGGTTGAAGTCATCACCTTTAAAGAGTTTTCCTTTTATTTAGTTCGATTCACTTTTTTTTAACAAGTATAGACCACCCAACACAACTTTACCTCGATTAACACAGAGACAGGAACACTTAAGCAAAGATGTTTCCGTTTCGTTCAAAACCCTATGAATCTGTGATTTTATAACCACCTTATACTATCCAGTGCAACACATGCGCCAACAATAGCCTCCTGAAACGGAATTCCTACAAAATCTAGACCAAAGTAAACAAATCTATATCCGCGTGAAAACCAACTTGATGGCAAATAACTACTTTGAATAGAAACAACGGTTTTAAAGTACACCGTGAAAGCACAGTTTAGAAACAAAGTTTTACTTGTTTTGTACGGTTATTTTATCTTTTTTAATGTGTATTCAACCGTTAACATTTTGACACCTTAACTTTGGTTGTTGTTGAAAGTGAAAAACGACCTGCATCGATTGTAGCAGCTGCTGGTAAATTCAGCAAAGTGGTTTTTAACTAGCTGTGTTTCATTAGACATAAGTTTGTGAACACTGTTACACAAGTTCCGGTTTGCATTAAAACATTCAACCTTAAACTGGAATATTAAAAACATATAATTTGTGAGTCATCGTATAAATGGTATATATGCCTTATATAATAGTAAACGAAGGCTTGCTTTGTTAATTCCTCAACTTTACTGACGAAAATATAAAAAGAATTGAAGGAGATTACAACATCAACCAATTTATCAATGAAACTGGGAAACCAATCAGTCAATGAAGTGACTTTGTACATATTCATCATCGAGTTTAGTCACGAAACAAACAACATCTCAGAGGAAAAGTTCATCACTCAGATTTGTAAAATAACCGGCGTTGCCAAGTTAATGCAACTTATGGAAACTAGTTCGATTTTGAAGAAAGCATGCCCACGAAGAGATAAATGTCGCTTACTTCTTTTCTGGACGTTAAGCTTTCCAGATTGCTAACATGAAGTGATATAACAGAACTGTCAAAACTGTAATTAAAAGACAGCCGCGTGAAACCGATTTACAGGACGTGTACTTTAAAAACAGCTTGACAGTTTTGCGCATATGAAAGAACGTCAAATCAAGCGGAACATATGTTTTTCGCATTTTTGGGCTATGATCATTAGTGTTTACTAGCTAACCAACATTGATATTTAAAAGATTCTTCGGTTCACGGCTAGCGAGAATCTTTCTTTGTGCAGGCTAATTAAACATAAATAATAAGATGCTGTAGTCCTGTTTCCAAGTAGAAACTAACATCGCAAAATAGATCAAGCCCTATGTTAAGAAACATACAATGCTTGAATTCCAGAAAGGTAATATTTTACCTTAAAATTAAGCTTGATGGTAAACGGCAGTTATAGTTGCATCGTGTTTGCTGGGAATATATAAATTGCTGTTTAATTGACTAAACTTCAGAAGGCATTTCGGAACAAGACAAGTAACCATGTTTTTTAATCGATACAATTTCCCATGAAACACTATGAAGAGCATGTTAGTTAAGAGTACACACGATTTAATGTTATTTGCATGGACCCAGGTTAAAACCCAGCAAATTACTGGTGACGATTTCGATATTGCGCAACTTTTACTAGTATCTACGTTTGTTTTTGATTTCAGAGGTTATAGCGCAGTTACAATGTCCGTTTGTTCAACCAGTAGCAGGCAGTCTAAAGGTACGTCATAATAAATTGTGACATGTTACTACGAACGTGGTAATGCACGCATAACAATGTTGTGGACAATTTCTTATTCATGTTGGCTTGTCCAACGTGTATCAGGCTATTCAGTGGCGTTTAATGTGTTTCAAGAAACGGTAAACTAATGTCTTAGATTTATGTGCGTGTAGTTCACATTTTGAAACATGCAGAGGCTTTGTAAATATTACATTTGTCTTCTGTACCTGAGAATATAACCCAAACCCAGTTGGTTAACGCCCTTGATGAAATGAGATTAAAGAACAATTTTCTATCCAGCCGTCCATCATGTGATGTGATGTGAGGTAAGGAACAAAGTCATTACATCAGTCTGTTGCATTACCTTAACCGTGACAACGAACGATTGTGAATTAGTAAAAGTTACTTAAAGGACGTGTCTAGTATGGGCTGACTACAGTCAGAATTTGAAACTGTGCGATGTAAGTGTCTATTACTAGCGGAACAGTTCGATAAACAACGCCACATTCCTGTGATGCCTAAAAAAACCCTGTTGCTAAGCACTTTTACTCAATCATGAGGCAGTTTTTCCATATTTATACATGAGAACGAAACAGTTATAGCAAATACAACTTCAACGGAAGGTGGTAGTAGGTTGAAAGCACTAATGACATCCAGCTGCCTTCAGGTGACACGGTTTTGTACGGAACGTGCTTCAGCTGGTGGTATTACAAAGCCGATTAGTTGTATTACTAATACGGACAAAAGAGTGTTCGTGAAATCGGGCCAACTGGAATTGCTTGCTATAATTTTCACCCACAGTTTACCATCCATTCTAGAAGAATGCTATTGTAATAAATTCGATCACAGTCCAAATAATCTTTTATTCGAAGTGGTATCCAAAACACAAGGCGTCGAGCAATAAATAGTATCTACTACTTGATTCAACTACATCCTTGACAGAACCGAAAATCTATGAAGAAACTGCTCTGACAATGTTATGAAGTGTATAGCCCAAAATTTAGTGATATGTTGTAAAGAACGCAAACACCATCCTTTTGTCCTGAATGTTTCGACATATTTTTAACTTATTAAACATTTTTCCTGTTGATCGGCTTAAACATAATGCAGCTGGTCAAAACCTGTATTTCGGGGGATGCAAATTAGAAAATCTTTGCATCATTTCACCAAAGTTCGGCATAAGGGGGATCGTAGAAACGAGGCAAAGTCCTGCTTATTTGCTTTTAAAGAAATCGGTTACAAAAGTGATTATAAATAACAGCAGGTAATTCACAAGCGCATAATTGATGTAATAGTATATCAGAACATCACGTAGTTTTGTTCAGATTGTCACGCGGCTTTGACATGGTCTTGACATTATCACACTCATCGCACATTACCCATTTGTGAGCAAAAAGACTGTAAAACTGCGCACTTACCGGCTGTCATAGAATATAGTTCTACGTCTCCCCATGCGACGCAAAAAGCTGATGTATCGACCGAAAGCGCATGACTGAGAGTGGTCCAGTTAGCTAACTAACATCAGTTTGAAATAACTGGTCCCGCATACGTAGTCTGTCCAGATAGCGTTCGCTAGCATGATTTTTCTTACGAAAAAGTGAAACTAAACTTCGACTATTCAGATGAAGCTACTTGAAATATATATACCCACCCACCTCGAGGTTTGTAAAGGACGGCTTATAAATAAAACTTTCTTGTGGTACAGCCCGCTTTATGACACTAAATTGTTTTCAAGATAATGTTTTCAGACAGTTCTCGGTTATAGTATACACTTTGATAAGGAGTAAGTTGAACCACACACAATTCGATAGACCATATTATTTGATGTTTGTTTACATTCGTCTGTACTTCAATCCCACGTACTGCAACGTTATTCTTTATGATTACTGTACGTATAAAGCAGGCTGCCAATATGCAGTATATGAGGTAGGCTACAAATCAGATGACAAATTCGCTGCCCGAAATGACTGATTTTGATTTGTACATGTTCGCTGGTTGTCTTAGCTAATACGAATTTTTCTAAAAAGCCTAGTGGTCATTCCTCTGTGTCCTTGATCTTAGTTAACTAACTTGAATAGTAGAAAAGAATCTGTTGGACTGGACTGTTTGATGTGTGCAATACGGCAGTCACACCACACCCTTCATTAACCTCAACATACAAACCCAAACATCACGTTAGCTTTAATGTTGTTCCAACTAACAGAATAACGATTATGAAATGAGTGGCTTTCCGTGCAAAGGTTCGTGCGAAGTCTGGTAAACCGAAAACCAGTATTTCTATAGTAAACTCAACAAAAATAAAAATAACTTAGAAATTTTTGAAAAAGATATTAAGGGGTATACATCATGTAATGTTTACCGGAACGAACTTCTTATATTTGAAGTAGAACAAACTACATGGGTTATAGGTCTAATCGATTATAGACAACGTGTTTACCATCGTAAGACGCTACCGTTTTTCGGAACTACCCAGCAACTGTTGTTTAAAGACTGTTCACGAGAGCGAACATATAGTCAGCTGTCTATAACAAAATCTTTGTTCTCATACGGCTGAAAAGACGACATAGATAAGCCAGATGCCTGTATATTGACTGGTGAGTGAAAACCGTTGCACTACTCAAAAGAGGTACAAAACTGAAGTGTATGAATCATTTTCTGACATTTCCCGAGGCAACTGCAAACTCATTCATAGTTCACTGAGATGTTTGCCATTAAATACCAAAACCTTCAGCCTTGTACAAAAACAGGTTATGTAAAAGCGGCGGCAATCCATAGAGCTATAGTTTTGTTATCCACTTTTGCTCCTGCCTACCGAGATTTTAGGGTCACGACTTCCACTTTGCAAGCTTTTGTCTTCAAGTTTCATACTTATTTCATGGCAGTGTTATGCTAACCGCAGATGAGGTTACTTCGAAGGATGTTGCATGAGTTATAACTACTAGCTTCCTTATCAAAATTTTACGTTCGTAATCAACTAAGAATTCCACTAGATAGCCATTACCTGTTTTTCTGGACCTTGAAACAAATTTGATTAGGCGGATTTATAGATATGTTAATTATGAGTATGCCGAACTAACCAACCAAACTACACATCAGTCATATTTTCAAAAGTGATGTTCTAGGAATCTAGTTTGAACTGTAAAGGGAATGTTTCTTAGGCAGTTACTTTCCGGGATTGGTCACGGATGCCATATAACGTAGTGAGTTGGTTGGGTAAATTTATCCTAGCGTGAAGCGCATGAGCTTCTAGTGTGACCTCCTAGCTCAAATAGTAATGCGCTTGCCACTTTTGTTATTGATTCGAACACAGCGAAAATTTAGATAAATTGTTGTATGCAGTGAATACATGAAACACTTTACTCCATGCTACAATAAAACAAACAAGTTCATGAATTAGATGAGCCTTCTGATTTTTCTCTCTTTCATCTATGTGCAGCATTAAGGATAAGCAGTTTCTGTGAACGCAGTGAACTGAGTAGCTTAACAAGAAAATGAATTTACTCCGTATGATTTTCAAATGAATTAGGGTAACAGTATGGTCAAATGTACGATAGCAGACCTGTTAAACACTGTTCTATGTTACCGCACGTTCCGGTGTTTGAACAGCAGGACTGATATACTAATAAGATTCAGCTGCCTACGGGGATATGTTGAATTCTTCGATGTACAGCCATCTGTATTGCGACTGTCTAAATGGTCAACGTGTTTGAATGGTACAATATTCTTCAAATGGCTGATTAGTACACAAATCCAAGTAAACATTTAAGATGTGGATAGGCTGGAATGTTGCATGTTGATATTAACCGTGTGTAAACCTTTATCAAAAAGAACTGCAAAACTTGTTCGCAGAACTCAACGACGAGAATATTTTGAGACCATAGGTTAAAAATACTTTAAGAAGGTGTCTGGAGGAACATGCTGCAAAAAATCAAAAATGCGCCAACAATCTGTATTATTACTGAAAGACTGTCTACTATATTTGTAACAGAGAAATATACGGTTGATGTGGATGTTTCAAGCTGAGCTTTGCAAAAACTGTTCCAGATCGAGGTGTGATCTTTCTTCCGATAAGCGAGCTGAAAGTTCATAATGGAAGCTGAGTTACCCATTGGCTATCTTTTGTTGATTTACCATTTACTAAACAGAACCTTAAGAATGACCAACTAACAAAGTGGCATGTAGATTGACAAAATCGTTGCAACGTAGTGATGGTATTTTCGATGAGCCTTGTGTAAGAGTATGACAGAACTTGACCAGATACAATAGTTTTAGAGAAAATGTATTGAAGATATTTTGTTTCTAAAACATTGTTTCTTGGTCGACCTTCGATAGCCATTTGAGGCAAAAATCAAAATTTGTGAAAGCATCGCTGCAACTGATTTGCATAATTAATATTTTTCAAGTGAAACTTTTTACATCTGTTTACCTGTAAAAAAATAAGTAACCAATTTGGTGACCTTCAGAAATATCGTTGAACCGAACTGTGTTAACTACCTAGTCTTTTACCTGCCATCAACATACATAGAAGCTACTGTAGAGAAATATAATCTATCGCATCCCTGGCCAGCTGTGTTGTGTTATTTTTGTAGACCGTATGTTTATCTAGCCTGTTTACAAGTTATGTAACAATTTTCAATATACATACGACTGAATAACATCATTCACCTTTTATCATTAACTTTGATCGTTTGGTTCACTATATATTTTGAACATCCTTTTTATTAACAGAGAATTAAAAGATATATCAGCAGCAGTAATTTCGGCCCCATGAAAAGAATTTTTCAGCGTTACTTATCTTACGAAGACCACTTTCGTGCACAAGTTCTTATAAATGAAAGCTGTTCTAGTTCGGGACCTAGACACCAGGATGGATGGCCAATTCTATAATGATGTTAACGCGCGAGAAAATGATTGTTAATCACAAATTTAGAGACGTCAACTATCTTTTGTGGTTAGCGCAAACAGACCCATTATAAAACCGCCACCATGATCAACAACGGGCTTCGAAACCAGTTTTCCAATTGGCTGCTTATTACATAAAGAGAGTTTCAGCGGACAAAAATTTTGTTATATGCTTTTTTTAAACGTGCACACAATAATCTTCTGGTTTTCAACAAACAAAATCGAAATCCGATATGTCCATAATTTTTCATCATTTAGAAGCAAAAAGCTTTGACATATACGGTGAATAACAATAACACAATTTTGACTAACGGCTTATCAATGACCTGCAATTAAGGACAAAGCATGTAGTTTTAGTTGATCATAATTGGCCAGTGAGTGCGTTTATAGATCTTGAAGCAAGGTTTACGCTCAGTTAACTGCCGCCAACATAACACTTATTTCTGTTTTACAGCTGAGCAAGTTGGACATACTTAGGTTGACAGTCCAAGGAAATAATTGGTAGCTTGCGTAGATATTTCGCTGATAATTAAGCTGGGATTTATAATGTATTTGTTACATTGGTATAGATCTCTAAAGTAGCATCGACATTATTGGGACATCGTTTAACACAGTGCAGTCTTAAAGATGGAGGGTGAGAGAATCTATTTTGTTTTTTAGTGTTGTCTCTTATCTCACAAAATAACCATAGTGAACTTTGCACTTAACAGCCTTAAAATGGCGGACAGTTCTGTGATTTATATTTTGTATTTTTAATGTGAATGATTATACAGGTGATTTTATTTTCTACGATAAACAGGAAATTGTATTATCCTATAAAGCAACCTGTCGTGACTTATGTCGTAGTGTCAAAATATAAAGTAGTGCTAACGATGGTCAACAAAATGGTTCCATAATAATCCTTTGTATGTCGTTTGCTAATCTGCTATCTCTGAATCGTTTTAAAATTAACGTTTGTGGTGCGTTCGGAATCCAATATCAAAAGATGGTACACGAATTTTGAAACAAGGACAATCAAAATCTGTTGTCTATGACTTTGCTACCAGATTGCAATGCTGTTGAATTTTCTATGATGATGTATACCTAAATGTTCTAATCGTCCAGTGCGTCTATTATCATTTCGTTCTCATTCAACAGTTCTGCTAATAACTGGGACAATTTTGACAAATTGCTACTGACACGATAAAGAATGGAAATTCAGTCAGAAGAAAATTATACCGGCCATCTAAATATCATCCAACGTGTTTCGCGGAAACAATCCATTTGAAGTGATAAATTAAAGGTAATAATCTATGCTATTCTACGCGTTACTGACAACCAATTTCTATGGAATAATCCAACATTGTAATAAAAAGTGGTATTCCCAACTGGATAACTGCTTGCTCGATGTCTGGTACCAGAGTGTGTTGGTCGTCAATTTCCTCACTCCGATATCAACCCACTGTAAATGCTACTTTCCAAAAGTTGCAAGACACCAGGTGAGCTGATGAAATACTTGGCCGAATCTTAAGCGGACGAGTCAAATGCAATAATAGCAATCTCAAAACAAAGAGTCATAGACAAAAAAACAACACAGTATACGAACCGTTGAATTTGCCAGACCACAGTTCATTAAATCTATACAAAATATGATCAGCATATTTGGCGAGATGAGATGTCCAGTTTTTAACCGCTTTCGCAATGAAACCGAACTAGTGTGCTCTCAATTCCAGCCCCTTCAGTCCTGATGGAAGCAATTCATCCTGATCCGTACATTACCAATCACCATGTATCTGAGGGATAATGATCATTCTTTCCATCTAAAACACTGATGCACATTCACTTTGTTTCAGCTCTTACAACTTATTCCTTCTAAACACTGTCTAATTGTCTAACTATTTTAGCATCATACAAAGCAACTGCAGGATCTAATTTCGACTCCTCTTTAGCTACTGCGGAATACTTGGACTTGATGAAGTATTAAAGCTGGGTTCAAGGTGGCTTCATATAAATTCCTTGCCGCTTGTTGGCGTCATTTTGAATTTCCATGAAAAAGGTATGAAAAACTCGGTAACCGTAAAAAAAACCAGGCTTAAATATACAGTTAACACTTCTTTTAAATAACAACACGTCCTTAAGATGCGGCTTTGTGCAGCACAGTATCATCCCGTCTCAAAATAACAATCAGCGTTTGCGTGTGTGTGGGAGACGAAGGACGTCTAGCGTTTTCCTTCGTCATACCTACACGAATTGAATATAGATTGTCATACGTAGGACGCATATATTCCTTCCATTATAAGCAGTGCCACTAAGCTACATCTTGCTGGTAATTTATGTTGTTCATAGGAAAACATTTACTTTTCAAGAATTCGCCATTCAACAACTCGGACAAAGTCAAAACAGTTATGTGCAATACGCACTAAAGCCATAACATTCAGTCCATGAAACATATTGAAGATAAGTTTCATACAACAGCATGCGCAATTAGTTTTTCTAACGACATTTTTTAAAGTATCTGCAGTTTTTTAGTGAAGTTCATACACGTGTTACTTCGTGAACGGATTAGTCCGTTGATCGAAAAATCAAGTTGGCGAACCAATATAATGGAAGTGCAATGATCCTTAAAGCTGGAGCTGACGTTTCAGCATCATGAAAATGAAGTCGTATGTTACGTCATTTTATGCGATAATGGTTTTCATTTTGCTTGTGGTGAGTTTGAATTCGGCAAATGTTCCAGTACAGAAGCTCGTTACATGTATATGCTAACTCATTCTAGCATATCTTTGAGAAGCTGATATAGAGTTCTTCTATAAAACGAACTGTCAAAATCCGTTCGTTACACAGCTCCACCCTCTGGCAATTTGGTAAGCTTGCCAGTTCAAACATTCATTTGTTCTCGTAATAATTATATGCTTGGGAGAGTTTTAAGTCTGAATATCGATTTTAGCGCTAAGTAAATAACAGAGCCATAGATAATGATGACAGCTAACACTGTGCGAACCAACGAATTCTCAAAAATGGTTTTCCGGTTAGCTCGATAAAATCAACATAAGTTTATTCATATTTTTCATCCATTAATAAGCAATTAATCAATATGTTGATATTTTGTTTTACAGAAAGAAGCATGAAGTAACTACAAACAAAATGCTGAAAAATATCAGAGATATATTGAATAATCGGATATATAAGTAAACTTTACTACTAGATTTTACGGTAAGCTATTATGGTTTTAAAACGTCCCAGATGCGCACGTGTTGAAAACTTTGTGTGCCGGTTGCATTAACACATAATGTAAAACCAAGCAGAACGTAACTTTGGAACCCCTGACTATGACAATACGTTACGTCACTTAAACTATCCACGAATATGAAGGTCGTAAAACCAGGTTTAATTATGTCAGCCATACTTCTTAGCTGAGTGACAGTTCTGAAGTAGTAGAGTGTAACTAACGTATTAAATTCACTCCCGGTTTTCCTGCGTGTGTTTTATTTTTCTGCAAAGCCCAAACTGGCAAAATAATAGTTTTTGTGTATTCGGACCAAAAATTAGTCTGCAAAAAATGCATATTTTTTCATGTTCTACCACTTTTTGATTCAAGTCCGAGAAATTTGGTACCATGTACGGATATATCCAACGTTCTATTTTAATACAGTGCTTTTAAGTCTACTACATTGTGTAACATTTTACCAGAAAATTAGATCTGTTTCTTATATCCATTTAATTTATTGAACTCTGTATAAGGCAATGGCTGATGGGTTGACTATCACTATCTCTTCCTGATTTTTCTTCATCAAATATATATTCATAGAGTGTATAGAAGTAGGACGGGCTTGTTCAAAAGTTTTGTTAGTTTCCATTGTCCAGTGGCTTATAGGAATAGACTTCATAGTTTGTTTTACCAACGGGTGTTGTTCAGCTACATGAAACGTGCTCTATCCAGGCCAGCTGGTTCGACATTTCTAAAGTAAAACACCTCGTGTCAAAGTATGTATTCTTTGAAACTGAATAGCTGTCTCCTGCAAATATTATATGCTTCACAGACGGTTTTGTTGACCGGCAATTTGGAACGGTTGATTTGAGAACAAAGTCGAAATTTTCAAGAAAGTGTACGTTTAGTAATTTATATATGTTGTGTCCTGCATAGTACGAGAAAGATGATATATTGAAAGTTATGTTTCTCTTTGGAGAAAAATTCATAGAGCGTTTCTGGAAGTCATTAGCACGGCCAGTATTAAACGGTTTCTTTGGCTGTTATTAAAACACGATTTCTTTTCTCATGTAGGCATTACAAATCGAGAATTACACAGAAACTAGCGAAGCCCTACATATGCCAAGTGGCCAGATCTACCATAAATTGTAGTGGGTCACGTAAACATACTGGCAAACCGACGAACTAATCAAACGTACATTGTTTAATCGCTGGTTTTATCATATGCGTATGGAAACATGAGCGAACTATTGTAGTGGAACTAAGTATTTTGTAATTGCAAGCAATGTGAGGCGGAAGTTAGACGCGCACGTTCGTCTAAATAATTAACCACATGGTGTGGATGGAAATGTCTGCAGCTAAAATGCTGACAGTGTTAGATATAAGCAAGTGCCATCTGTGTTATTACAGTAGGCTTCTGTTTTGTCAATTCTTGAAATGGCTATTTTCAGACACGTCACCAGAACTTGTAACATGTCCTTCCATCCTTTATTCAAAGCCATCGTTAGGTCTGCTGGCGAAATGATTGTCCAGCATTTCCAATTTCCGGCAGAAATGACCTTACATTTGTTCACTGGATTTAAGGTCAGATAAGTGTGAGATAAAAAAGAGTTATTGCATTTTAGGGAGTAAGTAAACTCATGGGAGACTGGTTTGTGATACGGCCCAAAATTAATTTTTCTAAACGAAGCAGTTAGAATGTGAACGTTGGTAGATCCTAAGAGTTTATAGGGTTCTTTAAAACAATAGTACGGGGTATCCTCGAAAATTATTATTCTGCTCTGTATTTTACGATGGCCACTGTGAATCCATCCTGAATAGCTCATTTTCAGATTACCAATGATTATGATTTATTATTTAGGATAATTGAATTAACAGTCTGCAAAAGTTATATACGGATCACCCGATTGAACACACATGTCTTACTGCAATATCATGTTTTGTTGATGTTGGAATAAGACGGATAGGAAAATGAGTCCCATAGCTGTGATATCGCATTCGCTTGGCTAGTGTGGCACTGGGAGAATAAAAAATCGAATCAATAAACCTTGGCCTAGTACCGCTGCAACGCGAAATCAGAGGTAAGTTGTTGTTTTAAATACCAATGTATCCTTTGGTTAATTTATTTTGGGTTCTAATTTCTCTCTCCTCTTCAACGGCTTTGCAGTAAAAATTCATTCTTCAGTTAATTGACAAAATCTCCGAGGATATTTAATCCCAGGCATCTACATTCTTTCCTTTCCCACATATGAGTAACATTCCCTCCACCTGATTCATATCGGTTTTAAAAACTATTTAAGCGTCATTGTCAAATGCGGTCCACTAAGTATCGTTGACATTGCCAAACATTGCCATAGATCAAAAAGCCACACATGAGTTTGCCAATCTTTCTGAGAAGCCAAATTGGATGATACTGAGACTTTACGTTTACGATAGTACCGCTTATGAGATTTGTCGTTGAACCGGTTTAAATGTATGTTTGTCTCGACCGCAGTGCGCAGGAATTGCAGGGTTCATAAGAGAACAACATTAATGTATACTAGTGCGTTTGTGTTCTTACCGTAAGCCAATAGAGCTTCATTCGGATGAATTTCATCTGTGGTCGAACCCAACACAATATCCGGTATTGTTGAGTCCATCGAGCATTCACGTGTAGATCGCGGCGAACGTGGGTGTGAAATGGTGTTTTTTACAATCCCTGTGTATTCCGTACCGCCGGCATCCACGACGGTTACAGGAGCCTCCAGCAACGGGTTTCGCTGCTGTAGAGATTTAAATGTTACAAAAGAGGATCTTTTTCTGTTGGCAGTGTTTCCGGGACTACATGTCCGATTGGTTCCCGTAATTTGCATTGTGGTTGCAAGTATACCTGAGCAACATAGGAAAGTATCACGCGAATGATGGATTTTGCGCCCAGTATTCCAAAATCGGATAATTAAAAAAGTGCGTAAAGGGATAATTACAACTTAATGATGAGTATCAGCATGCACCTAGTTCCCTGTTTAATTGAGCGAACAGTTCCCAGATGAACGCTACTCAGCGAATATGATGCGTCCAATACGTCCACTATCAGCGATGAGTGATGGGGAAATATTGTAAATAGGAACTGAACAGTGCACATGTGAAAACAGCATTAGCCTTCTCACAGAATTTACGTAAGCCGCTTTATATGAGAATGGCTGAACTGGAGTTTTACTCTGGTTGATGCTTGGCATTTATGCATATCTGTGAGAGGGCTGCGTTTTAAATTCCCAACACGATCTTGTAAAACAATAATGAGCAGTTGACCTTACATTTGGCACGAGCGACTTACCACAACTACTGCCACTAAAATACTGTTTAGAATATTAGAGTTATGTGATTCAAACTGGAAAAAATGTCTTAGCAACAGGGCCACTGCTTAATAGGATGGTTATTTTCTACTCCTAAAGCAGTCGGTCAGAATGTGCATTGGTCACAAACTACTGTCGCCAAGCTTCATCACATATTTGCTTTCAGCCGTTTATCGACCATGTTTTATACAAAGAGCGATATATTTTGAATCCTAAATAATGCAAACACATTTACCATATGTACCCCGGCTAGAAACACCCGGAAAGTTGTTCCTATGCAACAAAAGCGGAGAGAGTAGATAAATGTTTGTCCCAAATGTTTGTCGATTTAAACGGCGGGCAACCAGGATGAGACGGGATTAAAAATAGCAGAGCGTTGAGAACGTCGTGATTGGCGTTGTTTATGAGTTGTCTGTCATGAACTAAATTTCAACTGGATAAGACAAATCAAGCCGGATTTTATGTGGCTATTTTAAGGTGACACTAAAAATGCAATATTAACTGTGCTATATTATTTCGTTTTCGGTTACAGGCAGCCGTTCTGATTAACCGAGCTGCCTACTAGAAACTGTTCTTTAACCGGTAAAACACTGACAGACGAGCTTCACGTGTCTCGAGCATCCCGTATGTGCACAACACTCTGTTTAGGCACCTGATCAAGCCTGTTTCAGTAACCTGGCTTACCTAACTATTGATCGTAACACCGGTTTAAGTAAAACATTGCTGAATTTCCCCATGCAGTTAGTCGTCATATTTTGTCGACATTTTGATTCGAACCAAGAAGAACCTATGAGTTTGTAGTCAGTTTAAGTTGTTTGCCATGCGGATCAAACGATCAAAAGTTTAATACCACCACATTGGTGGCACATCTGATTTATCTGTTGATTGCTGTGAATGAAATGGCATGTTACCTAACATCGTGCAGTTAGCTGCGCCATTCCGTGATGCTACTAACAACTAATTTTCCGACTGGTCAGTTATGCGTGAGGTCGAACTGAGTTGACCAATATTTGTGATACGGTTGATTGTAGCGGATTGTCGCTGACATTCATCCAGATAGAACAAGCAGCCCTAGGCGAGGTCTCTGCTTGTACTTGCCCAACGAGCCAAACAATTCATTCCGTCTCTACTTCCTCGCTTGTTGCATTTTAACAGAACTGGCGCATCCTGTACGAGTTTGAAGTGTTTCATCCTAATATACTTGTAAAAATTTACACATATGGACTCACAGGCAACCGACACTGCATTTCTACGATGTTCTTAAAATTTTCGGTCACCAAACGTGATAGATTGAGCTTTGACCGGATAATTCAACGCTTTGCTACGTGTAAATGCAACACTTACTTCCGCGTGGGATTCTGTTTTAGACGATGAACTACCATTTTGGTTTATAATATTGAATGTGATACTTCTGGCATATATCCATCTACTGAGATTAGAATAACACAGTATATGGGATTGTTTATACACTACTAATGCTCTCTTGCTGGGGAGCCAATAATCGTAATGATACTGCCGAGCTCCATGAGACACTGATTGCACTGAATCAGTTTTGCTAATTTTAGGTTTAACTAAAACTAATGAAAAATCTCCATCTATGCGTAGAAGTAACGAAAAACTGGGATAAGTTTTGAAGTTACTAAAGCGAAGGATTAACCAAAAGTCAAACTTAAATTCTTATAGATATACGTAATTGGTCTCAAACGTGGGTGTTACACAACCGCACACTCAAATAAACATACGGATGACGAATTAATCAATGGAGTTTGATTCCATATAGTAAACAGGTGGAGCACTCTTCTCCTGTGGGTTGTGATATCTACTAAATCCGTGCGCACCTTACGCTGAACTCGTCCTTTGTACTAATGAATAATGCACAGTGAGACCTCTTCCAAAAATGTGTCATTGATGAACTTTTCAACTATCCGTCAAAGCCGCTAATTTACAGTACAGCTAATGGATCGCGCATATCTACAATGATGTCCGAACCTAATGCATCTATTTTTGTATACGCATTACTCAAGTTAAAAGATTCACGTCTTTGAAAGGTTGCTGTTATGAAAGATTTTTGCAAAACGATATTTTCCTTGTCATTTCTTAGAAGCTACCATCTGTACATTGTTTTGTTACGCCTGCTCAAACGCCTCAGGTTGAACCCAGTATTTAAAACTGGTGATTCACTCATTGATAGAAGAAGCGCCACTCATTAATATAATACCAAAAATCTAAATAACGTTTATCACACTGAATGTCAAAATTTCTGAAGGTAAATTGAAGTCCAGTTCCCAGTTGCTGATCAATCTGAAATAGTTAATCCTAAAATTATGGATGATTTTGGAAAAGGGCGAGGGTATCAAATCTCTGTTCAACTTCAATGTTATCAAGTGGCAAAATCCACTTGACTCCGAATTGCTGCAGAACCAGAAGAAAATTTAAAGTTTGCTCGAGATAAACATCGCATCAATGAGTGGAGAAAGTGTACAATCAGTTCTACGATAATACACTGCAAATTATTATTAATGTGATCACGATGCTTCACTGTCTACCACAGACCTAGAAAATGAAGCTGAACCGGACAGCTAAATTTAGCTGGTTCTTGTGTACACGTTCACTAGTCGCATGCGTAAGCATATGTAACATGAAAGCTTACCAACTGACAAATGCATCGTAAGCTTCCGTGCTGCATATCAATAGGTGTTAATCAGTAGGGTTCAGAATGTTACCGAATTCCAGCCGCCTTTTAATAGCTACCAAAGGGGATCGAACAATTGTCTGAGGTAAGCCGCACACTTCAATTTGCAAATGTGGTATTAATTGGGTACATACGTGTGCGTTGGTTTTGTATATGTACTCTGATCAATGTATTGTATGTGCTATGCCGTGATTGTGCATTCCATTCGTTTCTGTTCATGCATATCGGTGCACTTGTATGCACCAATGTGTTCTGTGCTCACCTGTCCCTGTTCGTCTTACTGCTGTCTACCGTTTAATTTTTTTTTATTTACAAAGCTTATTACACCAAATAACTTTAAATGTATTTAGTATGCCAGAACATAAGATGAGATTTATTGTACACCGGGGCATTTGAAAGGAGGGCATTCATTGAAAACACATCAGTCCATACCGAAACGGATCATTTTTTAACGTAATCATGGATCCGATTTAACCCGAGGAATTTCTAATAGTTGGATTGTTAGCCACAATTGACTCAACAATTATTGGCTTTCAACCCGGGAAGATTTTTCAAGCCAAGCAACAACCAATAGGAAACCTGACATATCATTCATGTGTAATACACTTATCACGCACAATGCGAAGTCAGTTAGGTGCTGTGATCGACTAGATCAAGTCAAATACATGCTAACTGGATGAAGGTATGCATTATTGATGAAGTCCAACGTGATCGACATTTGATTTATTGTTTTTATGGGAATGACAACCACATAACATTACTGACAGCATAGTCTGGATTGGACGATGGATAAAGTTATATTAGCATGGGATTCAAATCTAATAACTACGTTCACTATTGGCACTATCTAATAGCCGTGTTCCTTCCGTCTTCTGTTCTGTTCATGGGAACTATCTTTTTAAATCGTTATATCTGAGGATGCAACATCTTTTTGAACCTAGTTCCATTTAAAGTAAACAAAATTCTCGTTCGACCATAGATTCAACAAACCGCTAGCTCAGCTAGTTTGACCTTTACCAAAACGTAGCATCACACTTGAGTATCGCAATTTTTAGAGCTTGTCCGTAGTGCATATCATGAACATAAGCAGGATTTGAACTACTGCACATGTGCCTGAAAGGATACCGAGTCTACTAACTTACGAATGCATTGCAGCTACATCCGTAATATCAGTGTGTAGTGGCACAATTTTAAGGTATTTTCTTAACACTTCAGACAAAGCAAGCCTGCAGCAACCGTTTTAGTGAAGTGACTAGCAGCGATCTGAATCTTCTTCCAGCTGGTAATTGATGCACAGATTGACTTGGCAAAATTTCGCATTGTTTGAATAAAAGTTGTACAGTGAATGCCTCATAGTTTGTTCAACTGAAGCCATGCGTCGCCAGTCTACGTTTGATTGCATGAATGTTTGGTTAGAAATTCGGTTACGCATTGTTGTTTATGTGTAATTCAGCTACATTTTTGCACTTTAGGTGGTGGAGTTTTTTCCTAGTGAAACAGCGAGTATTATTTCCACAAATGATTTATATATAACCGGAACCTAGGTGTTTTTCTCCTTATGTATTCCATGTTAAAGATTTTCGTCAGCAGAACAGTTAAGTGCTCTGTAAACAAAGAACATGAGGATGACTTATCTACTCCAGCTGAAACGTGGGATTTAAAATAAACATTCTGAAACGCCACTGAAAAACTATCGTTCGTTTCAACCAAAAATATACGAGATGATAGCTTAACTGTTGAATCCCATATTTTGGCCAGGCTAAAATGTAATGCAAACGGCCAAATAAGCAACACTGCATGGTTGTTGTGAAAACAGTTGTCTCAATTTTTCACTTGACGGAGAGTTGTCTCAGTGTGGCAAGTTTATAACAGAAAACATTCTGAAATATAGGGTGCTGCTGATGGACTTTTCGAACTTGCCACGAACACTCAAAATGGTGAGCCTTGTCATAAAAAATGCAATCATATCAAAGCGCTTACAAAATAAAAAACAGGGCGCTGGTGTTTTGATTTCGATTAATAGAAGATTCTGTTCTTTGTTTCAAACAATATAAGTTTCGTTTCACAGTACGTTCTACCACCAGCTTCAATCACATTGTTCTCTTCACATTTGCTTCGCGACAGGTCTTGTTTAGCTGAGTGCAACCTTTCGATAATGTTTTCAGTTAACACAATGAGTGTGCAATAACACGACGTAGATGAATAATGAACGAGAAATAAAACATGAACGGCCATAGGACAAGTATCATGATGTGACTGACTTTAGTGCATCTTTAAAGTGTGTGATGCATATTTTTGTATTTATCGCACTAAAGTATTGTGAACTTAATTTCTATGGATATGTATCACCAAAATCAAATTATGCTGGGTGAACAAACGATGCAATTAAGTGAGCAGACTATTATAAATCATGTAGTCGTTGAAATTGAATAAACTCTCGTCGTTGTCCGGGCTGTTAAGGAGCCAGGAGCAGCCGTTTGGCTTCAGACAGATATAACAGGATTGATATAAGTGGCACTCAACGAATTTTTGTTTATGCTCAAAAATTAGTCCCGAGTATTTCGGTTGAATTCTTTCCATACATGAGCTGCGTCGACAACGTATACATCAATACGAACGATTGGGAGGGAATTCTCAAAGCTTCAGATGTGACGAATAATATGTTTAGAGGTGTCTAAGGAACATCGGGGAAATACCTGACAAAGACACTTTCCTTGTCTATAGCTAGAAGACGTGTTAGATCATTCTGATGTTCGGCAATTGGTATACACACATTGATGGTTTGAATCAGCTTCACGCTGATCATTTGTAAACGTGAATTTTGTCGACTTCTACTCCAGCAGTTTGAATACAGTTTTCTGTCGATTGCGTCAAAAATCAAGCGGAATATCTCGAGGAATACGCTGTCGGACAGAGGCTATCATAACCGATTCACCAAGTCGTGAAGTAGGACATTTCAAAAGGAAACGTCAAATTTCAACACCACCAACGATATGATAGCTTCAAGCCATCTTTTTTAGAGAATAGATAGCCGGCACGAAGCAGTCAATGGTTAGTTGCGTTCAATTAACGCATTTCACAGAACCACTCGTCTCCCAGAATGCGTTATCTCATCGTCACTGTTTTCGTCCCTACATCCAACTCATACACAGATACTAACGCGAACGTATAGTCACCTGCAATAACAAGATCAGGTTTGAGCTAGTCAAAACACATCGAGCTAGGTTCAGTGCCAACTTTCGCAACCAACCGGTGTAATATTGATCAAGGTCTCATGATGAGCAATCCACACCACCTTGGGAAACCATTACGAGAACCGTCAGCAACCAATGGTCTGTCTTGTGCATTTATACGAAACACGCTGCCATCACTTCGTATTTTTGGCAATGGTTACGCGCAGATAAGTTATTCAGCGCTCGCACCGCACACGTTTCGTGACACTTGGCTACTTCATTTCCCATCAAAACATTATGTTCGGATTCAGTTTCGAGTTCACAACAAGAACATAATAAGCTTTCTAACAGAAGGAATGTTTACGAGAAATATCATTCTATGTTAGTGAAATCTGTTTTATTAATCAAAACATGATTAAATCCCCATTTTATTCAGTTGAAAGAGTTTCACACTCTGTAGTGTAAGTCAGTAAGTAGCGTTGATGGAACGCATTGAGGCATTTGTAGCACACCACGAAGAAGCAAACAGATTACGGCCAATTTAGCTAGTGTTGAAATTATGCCAGAACGCAGCGGCTAAATCTGGTTATAAGCAATTTAACAATTAGTAATCCGGATTGATCGTAAAACTTAATTCGTTTGGTGCATAACTGGCGTTAAACCATACTACAGCATTTCAGGCTTCAGAGGAAATTTGATTGCGTGTAACATGTGGGTGCAACTAAGCGAATTGAGGTTTAATACCTTGAACAAACTAAGTTCAACAAAAAATTTTAGACGCGAGGATCGCAAACTTATAGATAATCAAGATCAATTTGGTGAATACATAATTACTTAATTCATTGTGCAATGAAATTCGGCACGAGAGCATCACGGCTACTTAGCCGGTGTAATTGTGTTCATTGACGTCTTCCAACCACGGACCATTTGATTCATAGATACAGTATCACTGATGCAAGCGGAATTCATGGTAAGTTTAAACTCCGATTAATTAGGTTTTTGACGGGTTTATGATGTCTGAATACAAAAGTCACTTCGACTAAAAAATGATTGACTGTCTGCAATACATGATAAGCTCTTGTGAATTTGAAGTCCAAGGTGCGAGCATTGTGTCAAGGTATTAGTATTGCAGGATATTTGATTTACTGTCAGTTCCAACTGCAAAATTGCCTTCACAACACCAGGATTGTTTAATTATCGCTGATAATTGTTATACATGTGATATTGTTGACAGTTGCGTTGTCTCCTGAACTCGGAGGTATATGGAACATCTATACACATAGCCGAGCAGACATGGTCACTCCGCTTTTAAACAACACATTTCGCATTATCAATTTCACAGAAATTGCTTGTTCGCCGCACACAAATATCGCTTATCATTAGACTAAATTACGCTTGCGTTATCACCCCAGAAAACGAATTAGACAAAATGGCAGACAAAACAGGTAATTCGCGGTAACATGGCCACATTACTTCTGTGGTGTTATCAGCGATCTAACGAATGCTTCCCTACTGTTCAGTAAACTTTACATTTTCTGAGTCACTCCGATCCTGATATGTAGATGAACGACTTGCATCGTGGCCATGCATTGCTAGACTAGGCATTTCTTTGAAAGCGTTTTTATCGCGGCATTGCACTGGATATTTTACGCTGATTGTAGCTGCTATCTTCTTCAAACTAAAAAGGGCATAGTTTATTAACCAACCTGCAAAACGTCTGTATATCCCCGGGAGAGGTGTACATATCTTTTTAAGCAACTTCCATAGCTGAAAGAAAATACGATTAATGAATGATTTCTTTGAAACAACTACAAATGTGGTCTCGCCTATCGTGAACTAATGCTTGTTTCACTTCGACTCACGGATAACACTTGGAATGTCCCATTTATCACGTAACTTAGTCTGAATGAACCAGACAGGACTGAACTTCAGGTAAATTGAGGCAAGTAACCATCAACCGGCTCAGTGAAAATGGAATCTTGCTGATGATGCAGAATGCATTATAAACGGTTGTAGGAAGATCGGTAACTGCAATACGCAACAAAACCGATAGCATCTCATGTTCACAGATTATTGAGAAGTTTCTGTTTCTCTTTTTAAGGACTATGAATGTGCGACCGAAAACCTGCAGTATTTTGTCATGCCTGTAGACGAATTGTGGGGCCTATGAACATGGCAGTTATAAAATGGTTGGAGGCATCTGTTTCGGATCAGCTTTTCACATTGTCCGTGGCCAAAGAACGCCTGCGCTTAACCATCACCACAAGTGGCTTGCGCTGCAATACGTGTGGTTCCACTAACATACATCATTTATCCAATATGTATCCGAAGAAATAAGACCAATAAGCGTGTGATTTGGGCCTTTGTTGCAGTGAACGATAATACATTACTCAAGCGGTTACATATATGTTAAAGCAGAGTAGCAAGTCCAATCCGACTTGAAACAGAAAAGATGGCACAGATTCATTTACCAATGTAGCCAAGTTATGCACTTTCTCGTGGAGCAACTGTTACCTGAATTTCAGATTGCTCAACCGTTTCGGATCAACTAGTTGATGGCAAGCATGTGGTTGATTTTGGTAACAACAATGTGATGTATGCCACGTTGTGTAACTTACTTCTTCGTTTATATCTAATAACTCTCACGGCATAGAGCAATTCTCAATGACTCCTGAAACTGTGTTCTCCAATTTTTCCAAAACGTGATTGAGTACTTGTTTTTTTATTGGCTTGTTGCATTTTGCGTGAATTTAAAAGAAAGCTTTCCAATGGTCATCGATTGCAAACAGAATATTTAGGTCACAACATTCAGGGAAGTTTGTTGCGTATGATAAATTGATCCAATTCGTACATTTTCTCTTGACATCGTTTACTTCAGTGTCGATATCGTAAGTATACGTACCATTTGTTCGATGCACTGTAGAGTGTAATATTCAGCCTTCACAGGATGAAACATTCATGTTTTGTTTACTGGGCACTATTGTATGAGAACTCTACATGTTTAGTTTGATCATAAGTGGACAGCTCAAACCTCGGCGTAACTAATAAATGGATTGTGGTTTGTCTATAGGAGACCAGCTGAAACGGAGTTATTGCGTTCATTTATTTCCGTTACTATGCTGTTGAGCTTACATTGTTGATATTCCACTTAAAAATGACAATTATAATATCAACCATACAGTGTTTACTACAGGAATGTAATGCACGTCAAAAGTTAGTTTCCTAGTTAGGTTATTCAAACACATCATTTCAGATACTTGTTTAAGTAACAGATCCTGAGATAGAACAGTGTCACTATGGTTGTTACACTATAGAAACTTGTTACCAAAGTGATAAATCTAGACAAATTATGGCCTACTCTTTAATGGGTCATACATAAATTTACAAATAACGAAAGTGGTCTGTAAAAATTGTTTCACTTTTCATTTTTACAAATAAGAACTCCGATGTTTTTAATCCCTTGTTCAGATCAGTGAACATAAGGAGGAATCAGTGTTCGGTTTTACTTCCAAACATTCAAAACGCACAATGTACTGCATTGTTTTGTGCAAAATTATAACTTAAACATTTATGAGTGACAGTACAGCTCACTAGCTGTATTTTGCATTAATACATCCCAAGTATATAAATGGAAACATGTACAGCATGGTCTGTTAAGACGGTGCAAAACGAACTTTAATTTATGTGTATCAATGTTCTCATGCTACATACGAATTACTTCACAGTAACTAATCATAACTTATTCTAACTCACGTACATGACGTCACATCAAAGGGTAGTGTAGTCGGAATTAACGTGGGTTCGGTAGCACGTTTATCACTAATGCAAACTCAAGTGCAGCACCATGTAATATCATGTGAAAGCATTACGCCTGCGATATTTTATTAGTTTGCACGCATATATCGTTGAACAAACTGTGATATGGTCGAAATAATTTGATATGTAGATGAGACCCAAATGTGAAAAGTCAGGGCTTCGGCTGGATTCGAACCAGCGACAGACACACCATGCCTCAACGCGGCAAGGGCTCTACCAGCTGAGCTACGAATCCACGCTAGGAGCTAGAAAATTTCACATTTGGACTCGGTTACCCACCCGTCTGCATTGGAATCTGCCATAAGCTAGACAGATTTTAGTGTATCACATTTTTAAACAAATATACCGGAAAGGAATTCTATTCAGACGAATTTCTTCCTGTGATTACATGGGTAGTGGGTATTTGTTTCAAAACATCACATGTGGCGTTCTTGTAACAAGTTGATATCCTAAGGTTTTTGGAGTCCTGGAGCGTAAACAGGGAAACGCGGCCGATGATATCATCCACTGGTGATTCTCCGAAATTACAGCTACTGCTAACTCATTGTCACAATCAAGGATAAACTTTTCAGGTCGCTATTACATAATTCGTGGTGCACCACAGAATGGCTTACTATAAATTGCTTTTAATGCCTTCCGCCGAAACCCCACTGCTCGAGATTACCCGAAAACTATTACTTGATGTGAATATCAATAGTAAACATACAACAGACAATGTTACAGAAACGAAGAAATGAGAGTTTGGCTTGGATGTTTTTACGTCGCTGGGCTATGGATAGTTAGTCCTATCTTCAACAAACTAACTATCAACTTGACGCACCATCATCATGGGAAGTACGGTGAGCACCCTGTTGAATCCAAACGTGGATACCATCAAGTTTGAGATTGATTTAACAGAAAAAGCTTCACACGATTTGGCCTGTACTTCAACTATATGACAACAACCAAAAATCCGTTTGCAGTATTTCTTGTAGACCATTTTCTCATCGTATTCAGCCTAGTGTTCCCTCATCTTGGACCCACTACCCAAAATTGACATCTTGGTATGGTAAAGGGATTGTGCGTTTAGAAAAGGTATGTTTGGAATTTGGTTATAGGGAATCCTTTATCGCATCATTTTGATAGGCTGCTTAATTTTAGACAATCTCTCATTGCTATGTGGTCATGCATGCATGTTATGTACATTCGCTACCCAAGTTTATTCGTCACTTGTTACCAGTGACGAATGTTACATGAGACTAACCATATCTTCAAACTCAACTAACTCAGTTTACTTGTATCGAACAGGTTTTCATCCCAGGTTTGTGTCTTACCAGCAATAACGTCAATAGTGGATTTCAAACGCATACCTGAAACAGTCATTCAGGGCATCAAGCTTTGCGAATAATTACGACAGATTGAATTTATGTTTCCGTACTCAGTGGTCGTTGGTTCGTTGTTATTTTCCGCGTATTTTGCAGGATAGGTAGTGTTTTATCTTTCCCCGCTGGTTTTCTATCGGGAACAAAAATGTTACAAAGTAACCATGGAGACACTCTGGTAAACAACATTTTAACGTCAACCTGGTATTCTCCTTATGGATTAATCCGGAAAGCGCATCCAAAATCGTTCTGTTTCACAATGTGTGCTGTTATACTTTGTTTTCTCTTTCATAAGCGTTCACGACAATTAAATCCGTAACGCAAAATAAACTAAAGTGAATTAGAATTTGTTTACAGTTACACAGCTTTGTCATTCTCAATGACATTAAGAGGGGGCTACCGATTCATTGCCTGTATTGCTTCGGGGCCGAAAATCGATTGGGGTAGGAAACCTTAGCCATCTTGTATCCTAGACTTATACACAACAAACATATCCGTTAAGCAAATACGACTTACTACTAAATCAAAACTTTACCAGATGCTGACAGCTAGATTATTATTTAAAACCACTTAGTTGCCCACATACCAGAAGCAGTATACAAAGCGGCTGTAAATCGGAAATTGTACAAGTCAATATGATAGTCGAACAAAAATGTCCAGTTTTCATAGGTGAATAAGCTGCTTTCACGTATGCACCACCAGCGGAAAAAACTCAATAATCAATAAATATTAATTGACTCGCATGACAACTAGTCCGGAAAGCCAATGTCTACATATGGAATGTGTCACACTAGTTGAACCCTGCGTTTGAAAATACATCCTACAGACAAACAGACAGACTTAATTCAGGATACTCGTCACGATGTTTTATCTCCTCGATGAAGAAACTAGCCTCACGTATACTAATTGAGGTGCCTATATTCAGGGGACATATGGAGAGTACGCTGGTCATTGCGGACTGCCGACAGCAAATCTCCACAATATTCGTTTTAGTGAGCAGTGTATATAGGAATATTCATCCATTCTCATGGTTATCAATCATTTGTTTGTAACGCCGTTGCTAAAAGAGGCGTTTGCACGTTCCACTCCTCGACTATTCTTGATCGCACATGGGTTGGCAGTTACTTTCTGTTTAAAAGCGAATGCCTGTCAAGGTGGGTCAAGCATCAGGTTGTGCAGCCTATCCATGTGATGCCAACCAACACTTCTGCACCAGTAGCTTGCCAGAAACTTGCAACTGTCATCGGACGTCACTTGGCATTGATTATCTATCAGTCCATTTTGGCCAACGGGTTCAAGTAAATCGTCATGAGGACCAATTCACATCGTATTCACTAACCCTTGGCCTTTGCCATCGGAGACTAAGAATATATCTTCCATGTCCGTTGAATTCTGTTTGCCATACTATCATTGCTCTGTGGCTGGTATTGTCGGTCCATCTAGAGATTGTGGCATCCGCGCCTGGCGTTGGCCGCACATCACATGTTTACCCGTGCACACGTGTGTGTCCCGCTCTCTCTCTCTCACTCTGGCCCCGAACGGCCCAATCGTGTTACCCACACAATCGATGGGGTGACCGCTTGTCTTATCTATGCCTCATCGTTACTATGATTCATTCTCTCGTTTTCGATAAAGCTACGTGTTCTCATTCTACTCTGGGCTGACTACTTGTCAGAGCTCGCAGTTTATCGTGTGTTCTAGAATGTAACAGAGATGTTCGATTTTCTTGAGATAAATCTTGAGTTTGTTTTTGTTTGATAACTGTAACACCTCCCTGATAAGTATGTGTAAAAGTGTACTAAAATCATCAACGGCCTAAATGGTGTAGCATGGTTTTTGACTCCAATTCCAGATTGTATTAACATAATGAATGTTTTGTTTTCAATGCTGTAAATTTTCCCACTAATAAACTGGTTTTAGAAACGAAAAGCAACATTTTCCCGAAAAAAGCTTAGTGGAGCAGTCAAAAACGTAAATGCGCACAATTTATAGCCTGGCGAATTTCTCTGCATATTATCAAGTAAGTACTACAGAACAGGAGACTATAAAGCGGAAAACAGGGGTCAATTGTGAAACTAGACATATCAGGGAAACACATGGTGGATCTGTTCGCTAATCAAACAATGTCATTGTTACCATGGGAGTGATAAACTAACAAAGGAGTCTTCCTGCACACACAAAGGTGGGCACCAACGTTTCAGAGCAACTGCCTCAGCATATCGTAACAACCGGGGCTTATCAGACATTCTCAAACATTCGCTGAAAGACAGCCTTCAGCATGCTGAAATTCGTGACAAAGTCAATTTTTATAAGAAATACATGATTAGTATGTATGTTCATTCGTTATTCACAAATGTACCCCTACATGAAAACATTCGCAGCATATGTGAATACGCCAATGCGAACCACCTGGAATTACCCATTCCAACGAGTGATCTCGAGCGCCCGCTTTTTTTGTATACCTCAAATGTGAAATTCTATTTCCAACACAAAGGCTGTGGACAGATTGATGGCGTAGCAATGGGAAGTCCTTTGGGGCCTATCTTGGCTGATATTTTTATGGCCCATCTAGAAAACCGAGCTCGAAAGACCATCTCTAAAACATATTTATTTCTTCAATATGTGGACGATGTGTTAGATGTGAGTGACAGTAAAGAAGAGGCCGAAGAAGTTCTGACGGTATTTAACGGGTTGCAAACTAACATTACATTAAATTCTGAACATGAATGTAACGATTCCCCTCCGTTCCTGAATACATGCCTTACTCGAAGGACTGATGGATCAGTACAACGCTCAGTTTATCGCAAATGCACTTGGAATGACCAGTACCTGCACTTCAACAGCTTTATTCCTAGGCATTATAAAACAGGCCTTATCAAAACGTTGTTCAGTAGAGCCAGAAAGATCTGCATTCAGGACACAATCCTGAGTGAACTGCAACTAATTAATCAAATTCTCTTGGACAGCGGATACCCCCAATCAGTGATCATCAAATTTTCTAAAGAAAATCCGCATGAGCAAACGTTCATGATGGCATCAAAGATGAAAGTGTTTCTACAACTGCTGTTCAAAGGGAATGATGTCAGCACGTCATTACAACGCCGATTGAAGGCCGCTGTATTACGAACGTATAATGCCGCAGAGCTAGTGTTAACCTACGCCAAAAAACGGATTCCGGTTCCTCCTCTAAAACCTCAGATACCTCCGTTCGCCAGATCCCTTATCATTCACCGATTTTCATGTAGTTGCCAGGTCGACTGCGTTGGCATGACGGAACGGCAGCTGAAGTTTCGGATCTCGGAACCCATCCCATCATGGGTAGGGAAACATGCGATGCATACTGATACCCATGTGTGCACCCAGCAACCGCCACACAAACCACCGGCATCAGCGATTGCTCGTCATTTCTTGGAGAGCCATCACCAGGTGGACCCCATGCAGGCATTCTCGGTTGTTTACGCAACTGATAAGCCCCGGTTGTTACGATATGCTGAGGCAGTTGCTCTGAAACGTTGGTGCCCACCTTTGTGTGTGCAGGAAGACTCCTTTGTTAGTTTATCACTCCCATGGTAACAATGACATTGTTTGATTAGCGAACAGATCCACCATGTGTTTCCCTGATATGTCTAGTTTCACAATTGACCCCTGTTTTCCGCTTTATAGTCTCCTGTTCTGTAGTACTTACTTGATAATATGCAGAGAAATTCGCCAGGCTATAAATTGTGCGCATTTACGTTTTTGACTGCTCTACGAAAATAATAAACTAGTGTTAGACAAAAACGATATATATATGATGGGAATTGCTAACACCGCTCCCAAAATTTGCATAAACGATATTGGCACATTTATCTCATCAGCAGTCCACTGGTAAGAAAGGGCAACTCACATATTTGACAGTTTTATCGAAATAAACTTTTAGGATATCAGTACCTCAATACCTTGTACATAAGACTAAACGGCAGTCACCGCAAACATCACTTTTTAACGCATACTAACTGCTAAAACAAACCAATTAATTGCCGCTTCCAGAAGTTGCCGCTAACACTACACAAAGTAAGTGACATATTCTGTGATTTTACTCTGATTTTACAGGTACGTTTGAGTATTTTGTGCATATCAATCTGGAGACAAAAGGGTGAATGTGTCGATGGAGTTAATTTATATCATTTTATATATCCGAATAAATGGTAATCTCCTTAGAAGCGTGATAACTAAAAGCAAACTCAACGTTTATCTTGAAAGCTGAAGAGACACATTTCAAACCTAAGCGCATTTACGGATTATTGGTACACTGACGGATGTTCGTGAGCGAAGGTTAGAAAACGTTTCGGTTTTACTCACAATCTAGTTTTTGATCATCCTTTCGTAGTAAATCGCTATTCGTTTCATCATTTCAAATGAAGGATAATTTATAAGGGTGAGAAAAGTGTAGTGTCCTGATTAGATCACCAATTATCGCCTATTCCCACTTAGGTATCATGTGGTCAACGACGTGTAAGCATCACGAATGAAACCTTAAAAATACTACAAAGGCATCAAATTCACCATGCTCGAGAAAGCATATGTAAAAGTTCGACAATTACAGATTGTTATTTGGGACGCATTCACGGAAAATACGTCAAAATGTCCTATTAACCCGAAATGGAAACGCCCTGACGAGGACATGATATTTAGAACAAATGTTTTCTTTCCAATTAAACTGAGAAATAATATGTGATTCTTGATTAGTATTTTTCTTATTTTGAAGTGTTTTCAAAATTTTTGGTGCGCGCTTCATATTTTTGTCGTGTTTAAACGGGAGTTCGAATGTAACCGTGCACTAAAATCTACCAGTGACATATGGTTACAGCAAAAACCTTTACATTTTATTACAGAAGTTGAAATTATTCCGTTGTTTAACGGTCAGATCATTGATTCCTCCTTCGCCGCACATTTGGATCAATAATGTGGGCACTAATTACAAATTATTTGGTCACAATAATAAGTTAATTCATTTTAACTTAGAACCATTAAACTGATGAGAATTACTTTCTCTTCAGCACAAAAGTTGGAATATTGCTTTCGGGTGTGGTCAAAGATGCTATCAGGCGTTTTCAGTCAACTTCACTGGTTCGTCTAAAACGTAAGACATCTAATGAACGGTCGGCATATAGTTGTTCCTGTGGTGTAACAGTTGTCTACTAATGAACCAAAGTGGAATAAACATGGAATAACCGGACCGTCCGAGGTCCATTATCGTCACAGCTGGAGTTAAATAACTGCTGTATGACAGATGTGACGGAAGTACGTAAGAACAGCTATTCACATCGTTGTCTCATAATTCACATTGTGTTGATGGTGTGTGTGCACGTTGGCTACGTAGGTAACACCCAACATACGGCAAAATTAAAAATGTTGCTGAGTTCTCTATTGCGTAAAATTAACCAAAATATATGATAAACAACTTATTGCGTTTACTGCTTGCCTTATCGCTTAGAAGTAACGGTATTATTCAACGCTGAGTGATTCACATTTATACGTCTGCTTTCCATTTGAGTTGCTACTAAGAACGCCATCATGAACGATATATATATGATACTGGCGTTTGGAACCAACGTCAAATATGCAGCGAAATGCTCATTGCAAAAGCAAAACCTGTAACATATTTCCAGTTCTGAACTGTGCGATTAAAATGTTTCGGAAGGTCACCCTTGAATTGGAACTCTATTCTACCGTTTTATTACGTGAGCTTCCAGGTGCCCATAAACGGTAGTGTTGAAAATAGTCGATCCTTGTCATATTTCAGTGTAATATCAGTAAAACACGGGAATCGTAACCATTCACCCTACAAAATTTTTCAAACCAACCTGTTTATTCTACGTGATAATCAAGTAAACTGATATCTATCCGTCTAACTTAAGTTAGCATGTATACTTTCTGACCTATGTACACATCGTGATTTCACCGGAACGGAACGCCCTCTGATGACATGAATCGCCTTCTAACGTGTCAAACTTCAGTACACCATTGGGAGTAAATATGAGACTGCCCTACCTTTGCGGTGACCTACAGGTGTATTTGAACAGAACGCACCATTTTTGCGTTGGACGTATAATTATGCTTAAGGGGAAGCAGGTAATATTCCCGCGTCTTGTGCATAAATGTACATCACACGTATGTATCAACGCGACGTAGTACTTGCCCTATTTGCATCCACTAGGAAAAAGCATGTCCCCCAAACTGGTGAATATTTGTGAGAAGCGTATACCAGTGGGTAACAAATGATGTGGAAAACAGTTGTCAGGACTTTGTCGCTAGTCACAGCGTTCAAACTCGATCTGAGTTGTAAGGAAGAACCTTTCATCCCGGTGACCGTAAGAAACGTTGTTCAATTCACAACCTCTTCCACATTGCGGGACAAGAGGGTTGTGCTTCATGCGCTACCTGGTAGCCTATCCGAGTTGTGTTCAGGTAGGGCAGTTGCTTCACTTTCCTATTATCATGAAACAATTAGATGCCTACATGGGCAAGCAGCCAGAATGTACTAGTAAGTTGCCTAAAATGAATGGCAAGCGAGCAACCAGGTTAGCTGGTAAAATGTAAACATTTTGCCATCCTGCAACATAATCCTCAAACGTTTCTTGACAATAGAATAATGAAAGTTTCCCAAAAGGTTTAGCATTTAACTCAATGATCAGCAGCCTCACCACGTTAGCCCAATTATTATAGCTCCATCCTAATCTGGTTGTCTATTCACCGTAACTACGGAATACACTTATCATGGTATAGGGTTGGTCTAAGTAAATACACATGTTTTTCAGCATAAGTCATGCTTCCAAAGTTGTTAGTTTATCATGGTTTACCTGCTTTGTTTTTCTTTGGAAAAAGGTGGCCGGCATCTTCTTGACACTTCGTGTTTTATAATTTCTGCTTCGTGTCCAATATTCACAGCAGGGCGGCTTTACTATGCAAGTGGTTAGTAACCATGCGATTCAGTCATTCTCTCTTCATAAACACCGTCTATCCTTGGGCACGTTTTGAAAAGGTCTACATCACCCACCCCATGGGTATTTCTTATAAATTAACCCACCTAATCTATCGATTACCTAGTTTATATTCAACGCCCATTCATTATATCTATCTTCTCAAGTTGAGCCAATCAACGGAGCGAACGGTTTATTCTAAATAGCACTTTAATTTTACAATTCTTTCCTTCTTGAAGGTTTTCTCTCTGTCTCTTTGTATCACTCAAATATATGTGCTCGCCGCAATTGTCTTGGTGCTGGGCAGGTTTGAATACCACTTGTGCATCTCGGAGATAAACTTATATTATTAGCATATAGATTGAACCTCACCCACAATCGATCGCAGCTGTTGCATTCCCATAGACTTTCCAGTCGGCCCCTTTAGAAAAGAATCACTAGACTCGAGTTTCGCTCTTATTAGAGCTTTTTTGTAATGCTTATCCTCGCCAGTACTTGGACCAAAACCACGGCCTTAGAAGTAACTGGGTATTCAGTACATTAAAGCATAATGAAGTATGCTACTGACGCCTAAATCGGGAAGCCTCATCATATAATGCTTGTTGATACAACCGTGCTAATAATAAATAGTGGTCAAACAAATGTGGTTTCATCATCAATATCATCAGTTATTCATGATGACATTTGTGAACACATCAGCGGTTTACATGTCACCTGAATTTTAGCATCCTTCCGTTACTTTGAGTATACCGCTAAAACATTCGTACATATTTCACTGCCATTTTGTCAATATGCTGACGAAATGTTATCGTGGTTTGCTGAAATGTCATTCGCCTGGAAAACGAAAGCACAGCTCTCTACATAATACCCTGCGGAATATCGCTTCTTCTTACCACTAGCACGCTTTAATTAACTCGCACTACAAAACGAAAACTCACTGTTCACCAATAGTCAATAAGTGCAGATGCACACATAAGTAAACAGTTGGAAACTCACGCACAAACTCGTTCAAGACAAGCTTGATGGCACAACATTCAAAGAAGATAATCGACCTGCAATGTAAAAAGAGTATCAGATACACCAGTCTGTTAGCGAAGACCTTCATATTGTGCTATTTGTGCAACCCATCTCACTGGCCTGGACTAGATTCATTCGGTGATGTTTGTTCAGCGGTTGCCAAGCAACAGACAAAACTAACGGTTGCATGCCGTCTGGGTAAGCGATGACACTGTGAATCCTAGGGAGTTTACTCCACTTCCTTTCTGCTTGGGTAGTGGTCATATGTCCGGATCACAAGAATGAAACTAGGTATCATCCTTTATATATCCTGATGAAGTGAAACCACTGAAAACGAGCTATATTTCTTGATTTTATTTATTCAGCATATGCTGTGGATAAATCGGCTTGACATATTTGTTCTACAAAGATTTATTCAGGTGGCTTGAAAGAGAATGTCTATTTTGAACGGACGTGGTTGTTAATGTTAGTGCTTATTATACCATCAGGTAAGACATTTGGAATCTTTCCGTGATTTACTGAGAACATCATTCATGGTATACTTAGATGAACGCTATCTACAGTTAGTTTACACCTGGAATAAAATGGAACAACTGGGAACATGGTACACTATTTTTAACGCAGCAGCGTTACAGTAGTATAAATGTGTCAGCGAGTTTTTAAGTGTACCATATATAATAGAACGCTCCGGTTGCGGTGGGGTTATCAAAGAAGAGTTGTCTCCAGTTGTTTCGTAGGTTATAGACCCAGGGCATTGACTAGCGAAACGACCCACTTTGTGAAAGCTGGCAGGGAATTATCACAGGTTATAGTTCGTCCGACAGTGACAACATTTATCCATTGCCTTATCATCCTCTATTCTATTTTTGCTAAAGCTTCGAGTGATAGTGGTTTTCTAAAACAAACACAACTGGTAAACGCTGACAATTCTGATATCCGCACAATTTTACAAGTAGGCCTGCAGGTTAGGATGACGAATACCAATTCATTTTTGAATTTTTGTTGGCTGGTATTCTGGGAACTTAACCTTGTCCCACGAAGCTCTTATTAACGCAAAACTTGAATCTTTACGATGAAGATGAAGACAAGTTCGTACTGTTTTCCCGAAAATACCGTGCCCAACTGGACTTCGTACATTTCCGCCAAAGGTGTAACCATCATGTTGCAGTCAGCTGCAGATTTTATCCTTCGTTTAGAAACTCCTATCATTTTGATTCACCATCAAAACTCGGTCATTGCGGTAACACTTGTTCCTCTTCTACTGCAGTTTGCTCAGATGTTATACACTCTTTAATGAAAAATAAGTAAACAACGTTTGAGAGAAATCGACGGATAAAATGTCGTTTTCAACCACGCAAACTCCTGACTAGGCCTGATAACGGGTCATATCGACAATGAAAGTTTAAGGGAATATAAGTTTCATACAAGCTTTACAGTTCTAACAAAAGTAAAACGCTGTTACGTCGATTTATATTACGAAACTATGTCGCTGAATTTCAAATAGCAATGAGTATAACAACTATGCTGTATTATTTAAACACAAATGAATCGAATAACTTGGTGACCTGCTACATCGGAAATTTCCCTCGTTCAATGAAACCGTTGTTCCTGGGAAAGGCAGGTACGATATGACACCGGCTGTAGATCATTGTCACCCATACTGCGGTCGTATCCTATCACCCACAAAGCTACAATCCGACGGTACAATAATAACGTGCTAGCTCATGTCAAGACGCCATAGTTGAAGTAAAACGCTGTCATGAAACAATCGTCCACTCCCTCTGGAACTGTATTAGTCAAAACCGACATAATACTCTAAAGCTGGTGTGTCCTTAGCACATGCCGTTTAGGTGGAAAAAGAATACAAATCATTAAAACTTCCAACTTGGGATATTCATGTGAATCCAGATTGAAAGAACTCTATCAGGAAGATTGTCCACACATCAATTATTCTTAGAAATCAGCGATTTGGTTATCCGGTTCACTACTACATATTACTATTCTGAAGGTCTTCTCACCTATAACTTGCTGATTTCTGCATTGAATGCATACAGTGATTTTCGAATACTCAAGTTTTCAACTAGCGGGAAACCAACACACAATCTGTTACAGGTACACTTTGTCGTACATCCGACAACACAATCTTTATCTGTGACTCCGCTTTACTCAAACTGTGGTTCTGGTTGGCATGTTTCCACCCAACATTTTACTTCTGTCGTGGACGCAACATTCTTTTTCGTGACAGTGTACACAAAATGTGATGGCTAAATACAGTGTACTGGCGTTCTAGCTTGGCACCTATAAAAAGTCAAGTGCAGTTAAACTCGAGCTTGTGAACCATTGCATGGTCAACTCCTCTCGTTATCCTACTCAAGACAAGAATAACTAATAACACAACTGACAATATTTTCAGACGGTTTATCGAACCCGAGATGACCATCTTGATAGACGTTTGAATTGCTTTTTAAAAGTTTATATGGTGAACACAGAAGCAGCAGACTGGTCTCAACCGCACATAATCTACTTGTTGTCTGAAAGTTGCTTTGACTGAACTGATGCAAGGTGAGCCATATCCATGAAAAAACGAGCACGATTCTTACCCTGTCGGACGTGCATTGACCAATGCCCTATCCATTGTAGACGTAGGAAGCTGTATTCCATATAGCTGCCTCCTTCTTAAAAATGTCGCAGAGAAATACGTCAATCTGCTGAGGTCATTATACGCCCACCCCATAAAAAGATTATAGGTGTCGTAACAGTAATTTAGCTTACTTTTTACTGTGAATGGAATAGGCCAGAAGTAACCGACCTCTCCATCCTGTTCATTGTTGTCGTATACGACATTCTTGTAGGTGTACTCGGATTGTCCGAGGGACATAGAGTGGAGTCTACTCTCAGCACTTGGTTAGTTGACATGATATTGCGCACGGCATTGCCTTACTTAGTCCTCGTGCTATGGGTGTGTAAGCCATGTCGAGGGAGGTGGATCGCTGTTGTGACCAGAAGGTAAAGAGCTTCGCATCTTAAAAGTGCAAAACCGCAGTCGAAGACTGGAATATTCCCATTGGCACACTCCGTATTGCAGGGTGTCCGATAGAAACCATGGGTCATTTTGAAACACTCGGATGGCTTCCCTTGGCAAAGCCGTACTACTGCTGACCAAACACCAATGATAACAGTAAACCTATGATTTGCCCTCGTCAAACTCACTCATCTGCAAACACCAGTTGTCGCCGAGTGGCAAAGCAAGTAACGTCTGTATGTGAATGCTTGATTTGTTCGCAAAAACGTTATGAACAGACTTGTTATATTTACCACTGTTTACCGAAGCTACTAGACCTTATCAATTGATCCCGGCTGCTTTTCGCTAGCGCGTAAGTTGGGAGGCTGGGATAGACGAGCAGTTTGTAAATGGTTTCATTGTATAGCCTGTGACTCTGCTGACAAAATGAGTATTTAACGAACCAGGTTTCATTGACTAAAACCGGCTGGGCAAGACCGCGGGGTAGACAGACAGCCAAGTGCATGTGGAGAAAGACTTTTAAAACTCCACTAAGTAGAATAGGTAGATGTTTTATACCCGGCTTTATACATCATAAACCATCAAACGGCTGGTTCGGCAGAACTATCTTAGATGAATGCATGTTGTAGCGTCTGTTGGATTTAAAATATTCCCAGATATTTCGGCGAAATGTTTGTCATATTTTAACCTTTGATATATTTTTTAAGACATTACATATCATTAACGTGACATCTGCTCTAAGTAGCTTACTCCAAGTGGCCGTTTTCTAAGTGTATGTTCATGACGGTTATAAATTTACTGATGAGTATTAGAGGACTTTGGTCTGCCTATAGATTGAACATAACCCACAATTGATTGCAGTTTTCGCATTCCCGTAGACTTTCCAGTCGGACCCTTTCGAGCAGCAGAAGCACTAGACGCGAGTTTCGCTCTTATTAGAGCTCCTCAATAGTGCATATTCTTGCCACTGCTGGGACTAGAACTCTGGCGATGCTTTTCTTGAGGCAACCGTGTTTACCACTGCGCTGTTGACCTCACGCTAGGCACGACCTGATTTTTATATGTGAACGCTCAACCACTTTCGCTTGTGAGTAATTATCATACGTGGATATGCACTACTGACGAGCTCTAATAAGAGCGAAACTCGAGTCTAGTGCTTCCTTTCGAAATGGGCCGACTGGAAAGTCTGTGAGAATGTGACAGCTGCGATCAATTGTGGGTTATAAATTTACTCAATTTCTGAAATGTTTGATGTAAACAAGTAACGATCCACACTTTTGTTTCATGTGTGATCAGTATCAGTCCATTTATATTTATACTAAAATACCAGATATGGAATGGGTTAAAGTCAGTGCTTGAACGCATAGTCTAAATCTAACACGCATACTAACTGTAGTACACCCCTTTTAGCTGTCTCAGTATAAAAAAATGTATCATATTTAGATTAAAATTCACTAGACATTTTCCTCAGTACTGTTGCAGTTTTGTCAAAAATTGGCAGAACCTTTTGCTATAGCCAACTCATATCTACCAGGATAATGACAATAGTGCTTACCATGAAGAAACAAAAGTGGGATTTATTTGGCTTCACTGCACGTCATGTGGCCCTCCAGTTATGAAACGATTACCTTGGTAATCAATCGAACAACTTAATGCAAAATACGTCTCGTCATTCAAACCATAATGTCATTTCAATAAACGGCACAACCAGTCATTTCCAACAATTATTGACCAAATGGTTATGACGCACATTGTGAATTAAATAATCGACTGATTGTGAGTTTTGAGAAAACTAAACTTAATACAGTAGTCCTGTAGGGAGAAAATATGATTTTAGTCATCTACGGTGGTTAGTGAGGATATAGTGAGGATATAGTAGCGATATTGCTCACCATTTGCTAGCGAAAAGATGTTGCACTTCTTCGTTATGGTGGTGAACTAGCATGTGTAGTGCACACGGAAAATTACCAGATTGTCTTAAGCACCGGTGTTCAGGCAGGCCTTACATATCCTTTTGGAAGAACCAATCAATTTTTGATTGCAAACATTCCATCAACAAGCGAGTTAACATCATCAGTGCGTTATTGATTTAGCGTATAGTTTTTGAGCATGTAGACCAAATTCCACGTTCACCTCGCTTGGTGATGAAAACTTCGCAACCTAAATGCCAAGCTTGGTGAACATACTGATAACAAAACCATTAATCCGAGCTACGAACAACACCATCACTGTTCACAACTATCCGAAGCCAATTTTAAGATGTGCAAAATTTACCAGCGTTGTCACACAACCTTTCCCCTACTCTCCATGCAAGCGTTTCTGTCTTACTTTTTATAAGTAACATATTATGGGTGACGTCTGGTTCATGCATTAATCGTTGACAACATACACGCAATATTCAATAGCCCAGAAATGTCTGCTCTGCTGAGCAGAAAATAGAAAGTATTATTCATAATGCAATCCACACATAGTTTGCTTCTTCTGCCCATGGCTTATTTGCAAAACCAGGGGTGAAGACAAGTTAAAAATTAGGTTCAAGTCTTTGGAAATACTTTTACAGTAATTCTAAACCCAGCGTGATCAATGTGTTTCTAAAAAAATCAAAATCTACTGCACTGCTCATTTTTATACTGTCACAGTAGTGCACACCGATAGCGTCATTTCATTCGATCACGAAAGCCTGCAAGTTTACTGTCATGCTTGAAGGAAAGCCGACCGTAAAACCATCATCTAGCTTCAAAAATATCACCATTACTCCCAACAATCACAAATGCAGCCTAGCCTTTGATAAGGATCTATCAGTAGCAACGATCTGTGGCAACAGTCAGATATACCTTTGTGGTCAGTCCTTTACAAGTGTTGTCGTGACTTTAGAGGACGCACTCAATCGTTATATTTCATATCGATTATTGGACAGTAGTTGGCAGCATCCGAAAATATGTGCATCCTCAACGAAGTTACAATGCTGTCCTCTCGTGTATAAGCTGTGCTGCAGTATGACACAAAGTGCGTATTAAGTCACTCCTGTCCAACTGAGATAACAAAACGTTATTTTTGAGAAATGTTTTCGACGCTTATTCAATATCAAGACCCATAACAAGGTTATGCCTATGCTTTTCGAAAACCATTTAATTACATCATGGACTTCAACTGCTGTCATCCTGCAATAATTCGACGATATGCCTCATACTTTCAATAGATGATGAACGGACAATCAGATGACCATAGCGCAGTTCGACCCAAGAGCACACATTCCAGTGACAGATCACCGCGCTCACAGATAAGTGCGTAAGCAACTAGTTGTCAGGTAGGTGAAAGTCTGATTACTCTTTTTCCGTGATGCCCTAATGTAAATTGCCTACCGAACGAGAGAGGTTTGATAGCCTTTCTTTTGAACAAAGGCATTCGAACATGGACGTCCGTACAAGGTTTCCATGTTATAATCACACATTCGAATAGCCGGTTGTTTCTTGGTACGTTCGCCTCCATATATAAACATCATATAATGCCAGACGTCCTCGAAATTTAGACGAATAAAGCAAATCTGTTTTATCCAAATGACTTTATTTCGACGGAGATGTATTGGCATTCTCGTCATGGATTGCAACGGCTGCTTTCACGAAAATAAAGATGTACCACAATGAAATTCCCGGCTGAATGTTGAAGTAATTTGAAAATGAATCTCTAGTAGCCTTAGAAAGTTTCATGTTTGAAGCAGGCAGCTACCATTAATGCAGTTCACTAAGTTTTGTGTATTCTAAAATCGGTAACAAATTTATTCACGATACAAACAATGCGCTTAGTCAGTTCTTCTGGAACTATGTGAATAATGTTTTCCTGAAAAAATCCGTGACATGATCAGCGATAGTGTGTCAATTCTTTTGAATGTATAATGTGAATTTGTTTGAAAACCTGGATGGTATGCCAAATTCCTGTTAAATGTCAACGCAGTAAATCAATATTTCATTGTTACTAAATAAGCTTACTATGCAGGTGCATTCTCCCGCCCTGAAAAATATAAAATTTCACAGGTTTTAAGCCACCTAAGTATCCCACTGTTTGCTGCATACAGGCGTTTTACCAGTTACTCAGCCAAAATGCTTAAAACGCGATGGAGAACAAATAAACAAGTTGTCACATTTCAAATTATGCGGAATAAAAGCCAATGTTGGTTGTATGTCAATGGACTGTTAGAATAATCTGAATCCATCTTTTGCACTGAAGATTCCACCAAAGGGACTTGATAAACTTTTGAATTGCTACAGACACACCGGCTTTGCTCCTTTTTTACGGAGGTTTGCATGGCCAACTACTTTAGTTAACTGTAGTAGTCAATTTAACATATTTTTTCAATGATTCATTGATTTAAAACCGATGACAATTACTTCTTCATTAATTTGAAGTTTAGGAGTCTACGACAGCAGAAAAATAAAACCCACCTAGTAAAACCATCTAGATAACTCATCTCCTTAACTATCGTCGGTTTTATATTTGTTAACAACCATTTGCGTGCAGCTGTTTGCGATTGGATGGGAAAAATAAAAGATGCTCTAAGAGACGCAAGTATTTTCACGTGTAGTTTATTCACCGTTTAAGGACAACCTGTTCAAACGAAAAGCGTTTCACCTTCTAGTTCAAGTAGGTGTTCAACATTCAAATCAGCTTGGCCTAGACATGAATACTTCTTTCATTGGCGTGCAGGTTGACCAACCGTTATGACATTTTATTGCGGTTTAGTTGACTTTCACCGTAGAAAACAAACTTGACATATCACACAAGCGTGATTCGTGATAGAATCAAGGCAGACGCACTCACACGCATTGCAACTCTTTTAATCTTGCAGTGTTCAACTGTTAGTTGCGGAGGTCCTTCGGAGATTTGGAGAGGGATCGAATAATTTCAATGATCGGGTAGAAAATATTATAGATTTGACCAAGAATTAACCATTTACTGCACTATGTTGATTCACTTCACACAACTGCATCATTTGTAGACGTGCAACATTCATTTGAGTAGAGACGGTAATATATAGGTGAAGCAGTGGATGTAAACTCTTGTTGAACCGAGGATATTTTTTACAGATAGGCGCAAATCAAGCAAAAACTAATTTTTACCCTTTTTGATTACATAAGTTTAGTCGCTCACATCGGATTTTTAAACAGCATTTAGAGGTGGATATCTGTGACCTGGGACAAACTTGATGATCTACTGCAGCCTTTACGATTGACGCATAATGAATACTAGGCAAGAGTGAACGCGACCTTGCAAGGGCCTTGCATATAGCTCACAGCTACTACGTTATTTCACCTATACTCCTCTTTACTCCATGCTCTCAACACAGGGCTCAAATATCATTCTGGTTGTAAAAAAGTGAATGTCTTTGTTATGCACAAAACCTGATAATCAGACAATTCTGAAATTCATCACGTAGACAGAGATAAAGACGGACAAACTGTTGGTCAATTTATGAAAAAGTGTACTGCGTTACAAACACAGTCGACGCGATTAGTGAGTATCCTTCTGACAGTGCTGGTCACATTGTGGTCTTTAAAGTGACACTTGAATTATGTTGTTTTATTAATTGTTTTACAGCTGGTATAAACATTCCATCATAAATGGAGCATATTTTTGCTTACGACAGATACGAAGTAATTATTAGCTTAAATAGTTTCGTGCAACAGCAACGGCCCGCACCGTACTTCGTTTCCGGAATATACAATTGGTGTTCTTCAAAACGACACATTAACAAGTGAACGTAATTTTTACAGAAATGAAGCTCATCACTAATTTATTATCTTGCACACCATAGGTATACCGTATACTTTGTACACAATGTAGTGAGTTGATTGTCTGTGAACTTCGTAAGGCAGTTAACGGACAGGACACAAAAAAGAATGATCTACAACAGTCTTCACCTAATACTTACAAGCATATGTTTAAATAGCAGACAATTGCTCATAAGCTAAAATAAGTAATTGAGTTGGAATCCATCGGCTGCTCTTGTAACGCGTCTGTAAACTGGAATTTCTAATGAATTATGAATGTTACTTTCAAAGGTTGCTGATAGAAGATATGCTAGTTTAACACCCGACGTTGAGGCACTTTATATAATTCAAGACTACAAAATTAAGGCAACACCCACTTAGCGAATTATTTACTTCGATTCACATATGTGGTACTGAAAATTTGTTACTATCTAATCAAGTTACTATGTTTAGACAATTTACATGCTGGGAAACAACACAGGTTTTCAAGGTACACACATACGACGTGTAAGTGAAATAGTATACTTTACCCATGGGCGCAATTTTTCAAAGGTCAGGCAAACGGCTATTATACGTTGGATCTTGTGACAAGTAAATCATCTAACCCATCGATAACATGTGTGAACACCCACATGTTCCAATACCTTATGCACAGCACGTTCACTGCAGGGAATTGCATTTTCCCTAGTAGCTTTCTACTCGCTGTCATCATTCTAGAAATATGCTTGAGACGTAAGGAGGCCGACAATCTCTGTAACATCTCGTAAAACAACATTTATTAATCATTCATTCATGCCGAGATGCTTCCTTTTGCATTAAGTTTCGTCAAGAAGTATAATCTGGGAATAAATCAAGCCGCTATCAGTTTTTTAAGGTTACGCTAAGTGGCCAATTCTGGATAAAGCATTACGTTCCCTTATCCCCCGTGAGGCGTTTGATTATATGTGTATCACATACAGTTGGGCATCCCCTAATTGAATGGTCACTTTGACAGGGAGCTACGAAGCAAAGACCTAAGAACATTCCAGAGGGCAGATTAGCCAACTGGTGTAGGTTACAAAAAATACTAACAAAAGCCAGGTGCATGTATATGCAAAGTCACGGAAGGCAGAATTTTAAACTTATCTCCAGGTAGTTAACTTTTTATTATTTCCTTGCGTATTTGTAAGACGAATACATTAAAGCTATTTGTTTTTAAAGTAAGTTGTATCCATTCCCGCCTGTCCAGGGCACAATCATATGAAAATAAAACATTTGCCAGTTTTGTTCAGCTTAAAGAAATCCTAATTGTGAACATGTCTATTTTCTCAACCGGTGGCAAGTTTTAATTGTTTACCTAATTTTTAATATATTTACGCAAGTGTTTAACAAATGTTAAGGGGAATAGACGTGTTTTAAAAGGAAAGTTAATAGTTCACATCAAGGCTTTGTAGCATAGAACAGTTTTAGATGAACACTGAACGAAAATGTGTGACTTCGAACGTTGTCGGTCAAAGTCCGTTTTGCTCCAAATGAAACAAAGAATATTCTACCTCCTGTGATAAAATCGATACAGTTTTTACCGGTGTTTCTTTCTAAATTAGTATGCACAATATGGTAATTCGGCACTGCTTACTAAGAAAGAGATTTATGTCTACCTGTGCCGAGGCTTGTTGCGTCGATTGTGAAAAGTTTTTCAGTTAACCAAAATGATCACCCAGTCGCAAGTGACATCAAGTCATATTATATATCAGTTCTGGCGTTAGCTTACCAATGTCATATTACGGCAACTGGTCGTGGGTTGGAATAATGTAATGTTACTTCAACACTTGATTTCTCATCAAAACAAAATTTCAGAGAAAATTTATGGTATGCATGCAAAAGTAGGTCCACAAAACCTTAAAAATTATTTACAGTTTCAATGACAAGCAGTCGTTGTAATCACACGAGCAGGCTTATTGCATAACACATCAGATTATTTGTGGAATGGAATAACTGTGTCATCACAATTTCCATGTCTGGTGAAGTGTTGTTTTCTGTCTCTAGGCTGGAATGAAGCAATCAGTTATTTCGCGCACTACTGAAAGAGTTTATTGATTTACATTATCCAATAATGTGCGTGGACGTCGTAACAAACGGCTACTCTCACTCAGTGTTTCCAAAGGCGTATACGTTGTTAGCTAAATAAGACAAAACAGGCGGTCTTATTCTTTACTTTCAAATATTTTTATCAAAGTTTAGTAACTTTATTCTTCTGTTTCTTTTAGTACATTTGATGGAAGTTTAAGGTTTTAATAATCAATGGGAGTAAACTATCCTCAAATCAGTTATCACCCAATTACTGATACACATGAAGGGCAAAGAAATAATTCGCCGTTTACGTTCCAGAAGTGGGCTTACTTAACACGACTCAAACATCTACTGACGGCGTGATCAACTGCTGAAATTTCGACTGAATCTTCTGGCGATACGAGCTTAGCAATTACGAAAAGATATGTTTGTAGAAAACTTTTGCTTGAGCATGCCTTCACAGTATGTAAATCTCGGATCAAATTTTGCGCCCTCAAATATTTCTCAAAGTGACCGTACTAATATCTCACGAATCACAAATTTGTTTTCGTTCAACTGCGACTACGTTATTGGACACCGTCAGAAATGATTACATGTGTATTGGTGAGTCTGCAAAACACGAGAGCCGTTACCTGATGTTTGTGGGTGTAGATTGTTGCTTTGGGCAGAATAAAATTATGCAGAGTATGCGTGATTGTAAACACAGAAAACATTCCAAAATTAATTCAGTTTAATTGGTTGGGTAAGCACCATCCGATTCCCAGATACGTTTAAATGTAGTCAACATTTTCCACATCAAGTAGATCTTGCCGTAAAGAATTATTTAGTCAAACTCTGTTTTTTGAAAGCCACGACGATTCACAATCCGCCTTCTAGGCAATTAGCAGCATGTTGTCTTTGTCGTTTAAATGCGCATTACATTAGTTGCACATACGTTCTTCTAAACTCGTTGATAGAAAAATAAGCAAATGCTGCGGCATTGGGCAATCGCACAATAACTACAATTTTATTAAATTTTAGTGGATCCACAAGTGTAATAACTACTGGTTTGCACAAATGTGTTATTGAAAATATTGAATAGCTCATTTATTACTGAAATCTTTCAGTTTTATCAGATTTATTTCAATTTTGTAAACAAGTTGACTTGTTTTGTGTAGTAAATGATGTCAGGGCCACAGTAGAACAGTATTCCAAAGATTTTAGGATAATAATGTAGAGTAGACTTGTGAAACTCGTGATTTCAAATGAATGAGGTGACACGAATAACCGATATCTGTAATATTGTTTTACATAAAGTCGTCCCCTTGCTGAATAAACCAACCAGAGTGAAACAAAAGAGTGAAAACGGATTTTCATAATGGTCACATTTCTTTCATGTATGGGTGAAAATAAGCGATTTATCAAACTGGTTACAATCTTTCATCGTTATAAATACATCAGTTCTCTTTAGTTGTAAGTAGACATCATTCTTAGCCAAACACGTTATTTAGCCATCTTATGCAAAGTAAGATCTAGGGTGTATGAATGCTCATCAAATTACAGATGTCTGACGATCCTCAGTGAGGTGCTTCGAGCCTTGCCAACATGACGGTTTGGAGTTGACGTGCCTGAACACAGCAAGACAAAATCATGTTTGAACAACGATTTCACAACACATATAGACAATGACAAAACAATTAATCTTGTAAACAACATCAACTTTTTAAACAAACGACAAATGTATAAATAGTCAAGCAGGGACATAAACAACAAATACAACAGTGTCGAAAACACCCAGATCCGATCAGTGTCAGGTATGATGGAGAATGCAGTCGCAGTTTGTCTCACACAAACATATCCGACAGAAAAGTGTAGAGCGTTTATAACAAAGCTGACGCATTGAAGTTAAATAGTCTCAAAAGCTAACAAGAGGTTTTTCGATTTAATTTCCGTATTATTTTTTCACCGTTGTGCGACACATGCCATTATCAGACTGGTTTCATGATCAAACACGGCGTGTTAGTTCATATCTTTTGAACAATTATTCTTAAGTAACAGAGGCCACTGGCTAAGCTATAAACCTTGTATCGTGTGTGTCTTCAGTAGATGTACAGTTAATACGTTTAAGCTGCCACAACATGAAACTTAGTCAATCAATAATTAAGTCACTTTTCAAAAGTAAGCTTACACTTGCCATTTTGCAGTACCACGTATACAAAAACATTGACTACTAAACACTAACATGTTCTTAGTGTGTACGAGAATAGAGCGGATATTCGCGGTCCATACCGTATATACTATGCTTCAGGACATGAGAAAAACTCACTGTATTAGATACGGTAACAGTGTAGGCTCTTTCAATCACATTCGTTTGGCCGAAATAGCTAACTGAACTGGAACGTCATTGTCAGTATTGATACTTTGAAACATTCGTAATATTGCTTTGGGTAACAGTTTGGCCAAAGTGATTTTCTAATCACGATTGTCATTTCACTCTTCTAGTTCGCTTTGTAAACTATCAGTTATAAAACAAAATTAATCTCAGCAGTAGTTCGCCAGAACATACGGACAACGATTTCAACGAAAAATATACAATGTGTTGTCTCTATCTGAGGTGATGTGCAAAGATAATAGAAACATATTTTACTATAGCGAAGTAGTAGTACTGTGTGATAAAAAACGTAAAGCCATGTATACTTCCGTTTGTTCTCAAAATAGCGGAGATTTACAGCAGTTTTGATGTAGCACTCCATTTAGGTCATAATGAGGTGTGCCCAAACCTTATGCGCACAACCGTTTCGTAAACATGTTTATCTAGATAAACCCGAAAGGAAATAGCACGATGCCCTCAGGTCATTGCGTACTCACTTGCCAGTGGGGATTCCAGTTCGCCGAGTCTTGGTCTATCTTCATTTGTCTTGGCTGATCCCACTGCACCAGCGGTGAGTCCGGACGCTTGGCTCTTACTGGCTGCGCACCGGAGTAAATGATAAACGGGGTCAACTTCCCCTACAGGTTGAATAATACGGTCAAAAAATGATTGATAAGTTAAAACATAACATCTACCCAATATCCGTGACATATTTCCCAGAATAAAAAGGTTTTTAGACACACTGAATACTTTCCTCGGAAGATAAGCTTGAAAAATTCAAAAATATTTGGGGTCAAATTATCATTAGTACTATAGGCTTGCATCGGCTGGCTCAACTAGTAATTAATGAAACAAAAGTTGAACATAAATATGGGCTTGCATATTTACAGAAACAAACTAGATTTATGTTTGTATCGTTAGTGTATTACTAAGGTTTCCATAGGCCTAAAGGAAATAATGTATACTACCCGACTAGGAAGAGAAGTTCGTGATTTATTAAAATACCATCATAGAAGATGTAAGCTGAAAATGGCAATTCTAAATAATTCCAGTCTAGTTTTCTCATCTTCACAAAGTATTTTATGAGTAGTTTTAAAAAAAATCCCAGATCATAAACAGTGTTGAATGGAAGTCACCGGTATACTCACCAACATCCAAGCATGCATGTGAACAGTTAGCATCAAGTTGGTATTTTGCACCACAGGTGAAAGGCTATCAATGTTTTGCAAGAAAATATTTAATTCATGTTTACCCAATTCCTCTTTGTAAGGTTTTCTACAGCACCCCGATAAATTAAAGGTATAATTAATATGTGCATTCTAGTTACTAGTTGAAAGTAAACCTGCTGTAACATCAGATATGTTCATTTAATGATATATTAACACTGGAATGCAGACAAAAGATTAGTAGGTGACCTCGAGGTAGCCAATCTGCACATTTCTACCTTCTCAAAAAACAACACTTCCGCATACATATCGAAAGTCTTAGGGTACTTATGGTTTGTATTCTGTTAACCACAAGAAATCAAGGGACTTTACAATAGACATTAACCGTTTTGCGAACTGGTTCAGCATAGTCCGAAGACAGTATCTCGTTCACAGATATGATCAGATCATTGTAATAATTTGTCACACCGGACACGAATGAGAGAGTACATTGGTACTCTGCTGAAACAAGATTTATATCTGAATTACCTGCTTAGTTTGGTCGTTGCCTTAAAGGCAAACCTACAATCCTGAAAAGTACGATAGTATGTTTTTTTTAAATCATGAGAAATCGATTATTAGTATATTTTCACTTTCGAAACACAGGACTGTAGCACGGGGTCCATATATGTTGTCATATATTTGGCTTACATCCGTGCAACATAATTTGCAATACTAAGCCGACGGCAATCTATTTTTTTATGCCTGGAGCGCTGAATGTGGGGAAGGAACCCATGTTTATTCAGGTGACATCCGAAAATGACAAGACCACAGAATGTTTGGCAAACATATTGAACCATACAGTATAAAGCACTTATACTGGAACTAAACTCCGTATCTAACTCCCATCATCCCCAGTTCTCCGGTTTTGTAACAAGGGCAGACGATCATTTCGTACCACGTTTGTGTGAATTCAATACTTCATTTATTTCTCTGAAACAGGTTTTATTGATAGAACTCCAATACATATTCCAAACCAAATCAGGAAACATTGTTCACGTTGGCTCAAGCACAGTGAAACACGATCGCTCAACCATTCTATTCTCGATTTTCTAGTTAATGCTAAGGGTCAGAGAAACACTGATCAAACGTTAAAAGTAGTCTGTCGTGCGCCAGTCAACCCACCGAATACTTTCCAAATAAGAATAAGTTGCACCACCGAGGCTGCCAAAATCCGAACGCTTTATTCAGTTTTTTCCTATCAAAACCGGTTTGTCCAAGGGTTTCGTCTACCACGGCTCACAGTTTACCGAACCGATACCTAACTTGTACGATTTAACAGAAAAAAAGCGTTAAGTCACAAGTCAGTTTTTACCTGACTGATTCACGACAGCTTTCCTGTAAAATATCGAATCGGTAACTCGAATCAACTGTGTCACTTCACATGCAGGCCTTAAGATGAATTATCTAAAACCAATCCACATCAACATTTTTATTTTCAGCGTAGGTGTTTCTCACTTAAGAATTCTACTCATAAATCCGTCGACCAACGTCTAGTCACACCCTCAAATGATTTCGATGCGAACTGTCAAGGCCTCTCAGCTAAATCACTGTACTGAAATGAAATGGCTTTTTGTGCACTGCAATATGTGTCAACGCAATTAATCCGTTGCAATATGCCTCTCAACGCGTTGTTTTCATACAGCTGAGAGGTTTGTCACTCCCTAAGGGCCAGCACTGTTTTTGATGAACAGTGGGTAATTTTGCTTGTTACGGAGCTCACCATAAGCACTATTCACTTTCACAACAGATTGTGACGTCTTTGCTACTGGCTTTTCACAATCATAGCATCAAATTTAATGGTATACTTTTAAGACTAAAAGATGTTCCACATAAAACCAACGCCAGAGTTTGCCTGTAAGGAAGCTTTTTTAATCATGTACAGTACATAATTTAATCCATTTTGTAGCAAACAACAAGGCGATTGGAAAATCTAGATGAAAATTGAAATCCAGAACACAAGACTCATCGTAAGCAAAGTTCACTTGTTTCTGCATATTGAGATATTTAACTATTTTGGGGAAAAATGCAACTCTCAGCAAGGAGGCATTTTAAAAGATGCCTACAGCCCTGACTAATTCAACGGCTATGAGATCAGCAATCAAAATGTAGTTTGAAGTGGTTGTTCACATGAAGACTGCAAAGTATTGCTTCGATAGTTCACATGGCACATAAGGTGACCTGCAAAAACCTTTCATGCCTGCCTATCAGTTTTACTCAGTCCATTTAATAAGCAAAAATAAGCTGAAATGGATGCAACAAACGTATACAAATATACAGCATCCGCTAATCCATCTTATGCACATTGGTGTTTTCCTGTGAACAAGGCAGTTCTGCATGGTCCACGTCAGCTTCTTGACCCATTTGTGTTAACAGGCCATGTTGGCGTACGTGACCCTAAGTTATGCCTCTTAGAACGGCAAGTTTGACAGCTTTCTGGTCATCGGAGGACAACCACGCTAATCTTAGACAACCGCGGAAACTTTGTAACTAATCCTGATATATGATTAGTTTTTGGCTCCCATAGCTTACGACTAGATTCCGCTTCATTCTTGTACCACTTCTACCTCCCATTTGAAATGGGAGCAGCTTCACCCATGAGATTCTTAGAACAAATTAGCAAACAATCATTTATGGTTATCTATATTTGGTTGATAATAAAATTACGCAGTTAATTCAAAAACGGTTTGGGTTTGCAGCCTCTGCTACATCTCCGGCAGCTAAAAACGTGTTGACCTCAGACAACTGTTGGTAGGTATGTTTCGGAGGGATTAAAAGTGTTTGCAAACTTTCTAACCACACACGCAAGTGAAACAAGCAATCAAGATTATGGATTTGTAGGTGCCTGATCCGTTTCAGTCTCTCCATCAGTCTGTTATCATTTACAGCCGGACATATTGTATAAGTTAAGGTAGTCTACTATCATGCCTGTTGAGAGAATAGTCCATATTCGTAATCATTTTAGTTACGAGGGTAAAGCTTTATCTCTACTCAGTTGTATTGAGTGAATATACGTTTAAGCAAATTGGTAGCACGAAGCATATTACTATGAAACAGTACGATATACTGACGGGAATTTCAGCACCACACCTGACCGACTGTAAAGAACGTATCAACGTTTTGAATAGAACGTACACCAATTTAAAGTGTGCTCAAAACGCTAATGTCAGATATGCACTTTACGGGAGGAAACTGAATAATTTGGTACATTTAGTCCCGTAATAATCCGCAGCATCTTTGCACGTGAATACTAAAGCCAACTTCTTAAATACAGACATTCCAAAGAGTTAACCAACAAACACATGACAAAATCGCACACAAAGAAAAACACCGCACATACAACCCCACATATAGGGTCATTCTATGGGGAATACCACAGCACAGGTAAACTGACAATCAGTTCAAGTCGCCTGCGGAATGTGATGCTTAGTTTTTCGGTAAAAGGAGCCTAGTTAAAAAGGGGTAATGCATCGGTGCTGGATTCATGGATGATCCCTAGATAGACAACGATGACAATTCTGTGGTTTACAACCACCCATGTGCGCAAACCCCATGAGACCGGATGGTGGATTGGTGCCGATTGTGGTAGTAACAAAACTGTTACATTCGTTAGCGTTTAAATGCCATTTTTGATGCAGTCAGTCATTTGCCGACACAATTGTCACTTCGTTCTGCTAATGTAGGTGACAACTGCACTAGAAACTTGAGAGTGTGACAATAATTGCACAACACAAATTTGGCGCCTCATCTTGATCGACAATATCCTTGACTTTTTGGCTAAAACTTCTTTCGCATGTATTTGACCAACATTTTACACACAACTTTCAACCACCATAAAACCAGTCATATCAACATGAATTATGTACTTCTGAACGTTTGTGACAAGCCTGAAATGCAGTTGCCGATAATCTTCCAACCGAAATGTTAAATTGTAATTTTGGAAACGCACATCTGAAGCGTGCAAAATCAGTTCTTCCCAAAGTGCTTCATAGATTTTGCAGATTACGTAAGGTTTTGTCAATATGTAGAAGTTAAACGTGGCCTAGGTTATAGATAGACCATACACAGTATTATCCATAAATTTTACGAGGTGTAACTTGAACTTCAACCAGCTTTTTAGTTCCGTACTATAACCACTTTAAAAGGCAAAAACGATTCTCATGCATTAAGGATAAGTTCAGATTTTGAGTTACGTTAAAAGTGCAACCTTCAAAGCGGTGTGAATTCACGTCCGGTTGGAATAAGTAGTTACCTGAAACTGACGGTTTTTCGCTCCGATCCGGAGTGCTTTTGTCCCTCTTAGTCTGAAACGAATGAAAATTTAACGTGGTTAGCAAATTTTAGGTTTTTTCTTCAAGTGTTACATCGCAGATGACTTCAGTTTCGGAGACCTGTGTGTTCACGAATGTTTAAAACCTGTTCAACCTCGGTTCTTCTCAGATAAGTCGGTGTGATTCAAAATGTTACATATTAAACACAGTTCATTGTAATCCTAGCGGTTCAAACAAGAAAGTCAAGTAAAATCCCACGGTGTTATTTTTCAGATATAAGTTATTACTCCACATGTTTAAAAAATACTTAAATGAAAGTATGACTAAAATGCATACAGTAACTATTTAGAAGTATTTGTGTTTATAGCAGTACATAGGGTATGCGCGATTGCCTGGAAAAATTAAAATATTAGTAGGGTTTTAAGCAAGCCGTGGGTAATGTTCGAATCTAGTTAATAACGTTTTGATTCGTTGCAAACATGAATGTTGTTTCAACAAACATGATCCCTCTGTGAACTCACAGTATTTAAATGGAAATAAACAACAGATTAAGCGGTACGCACATGTGGCGCTCTTTGTACGAAATCGAACGCACTACCGATTACATTATCTTATCACTGGGTTACAACCAATCTGAGTTGCAACCAATGTAGTCTAAGCAAAACCTTCAAAATAAAACCGAACGGGACAAGTTCTACTTGGCCTTCAAGGTATTGTTATAAATAATAATATGTCAGGAAAATTTACTCCTGCTGAATTTACAAATGACTGGTGAAAGTAAAACCGGCATTCAACCAGAACGGTTTGATGATTCAAAGTGCATTCTTGTGATAACATTTCCAAATCTTCGACGGATAACCTTATGGCCAGCGAATGTTTCATTAGGATAATTCGCGTACATATGGTCACGTTTTTTTAGTAATTACAGCAGCATCTCGGTCCTTTGATCCTCTGTACAAAAGACCCGTTATTTTGTCTTTAAGACACTTAGCAAGCATCAGTAGTTGACATTCTTTCACAGTTTATATCTTTCAAAGCGAATCAACATGCTATGTGAAGGAAAATAATTGTGGAGTATTATTTTATCTGTTCCAGTCAGTAAACCGAAAAACTATCACACTGAAACATGACCCGGTGAAAGCATAAAACCATACCTCTCAGAAACATAGAGAACAGTCGTCTATCAACAATATAGGTTGAGTTAGTCTGTGGCTAACGCACCAGTAGTCAGCGAACAATTAAAAGATTTCGATGGACCAATAGCAGAGTTGCTCAAAATAAACAGCTCTTCAAACATTTTGCGTATCAAGCATAAGATGATTAAATAAATGTGGAGCATGGCAAAAATAGCACCAGACAAATATATATAGATTGAAGATCACCCAAAATTGATCGCAGCTGTCGCATTCCCATTGACTTTCCAGTCGGCCCCTTTCGATCAGCAGAAGCACTAGACTCGAGTTTCGCTCTTATTAGAGCTCTTCAGTAGTGCATATCATCGCCGCCGCCGGAACTTGAAACAATCTATGGGAATGCGACAGCTGCGATCAATTGTGGGTGATGTTCAATCTATATGAAAATCAAAATCCCCTGCTACTCATCATTAATCAAATACTGTTCAACAAATCAATGATTTCTGTGATTTCAACTTGGAGAGAAGTCCTAGTCGAGTGATCATCGATTGGAGTCAACAGACGGCAACTGTTTCTCCTCTCAAGACTAGCGAGCAACCTGATCATTACTCACAAGACAAAATGGTTGTGTTCACATATGGTAATTCGGTCGTGCCTATTGTGAAGTCAATGGCGCTGTGGTAAACACGGTTGCCTCATGAACAGCGTGTCCGTGGTTCAAGTCCCTGCAGTGGCGATGATATGCACTACTGAAGAGCTCTAATGAGAGCGGAACTGAAGTCTAGTGCTTCTGCTGCTCGAAAAGGGCCGACTGGAAAGTCTATGGGAATGCAACGTTTGCGATCAATTGTAGATGAAGTTCAATCGGTATGAAAATCAAAATCCCCTACTACTCATAAGATAAATATATGTTGGTTTTAGTTTAATAAATTAGAAGTAGTACTATATGGCTAATATTCTGCTTGTGACCCAACTGTGCCACTCATCCTACATTTAGTAGAGCTAGTTTGTCAAAAACGCCACTTGTGTCACCATAACTTGTAAATGCGCAACTGACCGTCGAAACAGTGTAATGAAAGCCCGCTTGGTGGAAGCGGACATGTAGCGGTGACAGGCTGAGGATGATGTAATCGATGACATCTGCATGCAGTCCAGGATAAATTATCATGTGCGATTTGTCAAAGTCAATACCTGACATCCTCTCATAATCTGGTAATCACCACTTATGGCAAGATCAAGAAATGTATTATTTTATGGTGTCGGTCCCACCACGTTTAATAATCGGAAGGCATTCCGAAACTTGCTGTGGGATTAATGAACGTTAATAGTATTCTAAACAGAAGAAGCACTGCTCATTTACGAACTCTAGCGACTTTGATAATTTCACATCATCGCATGTAAACTACTATTATATACATTTTGAAGCATATGCTTTTCGTGTCCTCCAGCCAACAGTTGATTTAGTACAGAACAAAAGGGATTGTAGTGTTTGAAACAATAATGAATGGGAAAGCACGTCATACTGCATTTGGCGGACTAGTCATTTACTGATAGTTCCGGCGACATAAAACTGACATATAACTTGAACTTTCACTTGGAGATTAAATGTGTTGCATTGGAATCATCCGTGAATTGTTAATAAATTGCAACTCTCATACATTTTCTTCGCAATTTTTCAGAAGGCATGAGTTTTCGGCAGTAAGTGTTGTAATTTCGCGTGCCATTTTTAAAGGTACAAGAAACTTTTGGTTTAGCCGACAGTATTGTGAACACTTGTCATATATGTTGGGACAACTACTTACAGTTCGATAATTATATAGCTTTACTAACATGTGTATTACTTTGCTTCTCTTACACAGAAAGCGTTCGATAACACACTGAAGGTCATCAAATTAAGCTTTTATGGATAAGAACTGAATTGCAATTTTTGTACTGGCCACTATCTTGCGTAAACAAAATCGATGCTTTAGAATTGAGAGAAGAAATCTAGTCTTCAAATAGTTCTTTTATTAGCCAAAATATGCGTTAAGAAAAACCATCCAAACGTCACGTCGGCAATAAACACTCCTCAGCTTAGTAGTGGAAGCATCATAGACTAGTAGTTACCATTGAATACTGGAATAGAAAACGTTAACACACTTCTCACTTTTTCTTTCCGCATTGACTGAAATGCGCGCTTCCATAACCCTTTAATGTTCTGACTGCCAGATGTGGGACGACCTCGCTCGTCCACAGAGGCTTCCTTTTCTGAACCAATGATTTTCAACTGAAATCAAGCATATTCGTTAGAAAAAATACTCAAAGATACTTTCAATCGAGTGAGGTCTAAGGTGACTTGGATAAGAACAGACATACATAAGACCGTAAATCATGTTCGTAATTAATAGAAAAAGGACTGCACTCTATGAGTTTTACATCGACAAATGTGCCAGCCAGACTATCATCATAAAAAATGTGTGACATATTGAGAGAAATGTAGAAGGTGCAACAAATGTTTGAATATATCCACAACTATTTCAAAAATATTGCTACTAAAAAATGATAACTGAATACGCAAAAATATACTAATTTTTACATATATAGGTATATGCCACCTGGATAAAAATGAAAATTATTCAACACTCGCTCATCATGAGAAAATTGGCAAATTAATTGGAACAAGCACGCCGAACGGGGACCACAGTCAGTACAGGTTAAAAGCTGTTGCTTGCGTGCAGAGAAACCTTAAAATCCAAAATATGAGGACAAATGAAAGAAAATTGTTTAAGAAAACTTCCATTTTGCTGCTAACTTTTCCGTGTAAGCCAACAGTGAATTTTTATGAACATATGCAGCGGCGATTATGTTGACTAGTATATCCTGAAAAACGTCACACTTACAGAATTTACTTTTCTAGGTAAACAATGCAAATGCAATACTTTTTTTGTATACCGTTATAAGCAGTTGCCGTTATGATCAAGGTTAGGTTTGCTGCATGGTAAAACCTGGTTAACAACATACAGTGATGAACAACCTATATTGAACACTTTGTAGTATCGGTAATAATTAAACCTTTCATTGTCGCATGCTGACTTCATTTTATAAATTCTCTTTAAGCAATCTGCTTATTTTTTTAAAAAAATCTAACGCATTCCACAGTGTTAAGAACTAAATTATAACGTCAAATTCCTTCGCATTTCCGACATGAAGAGTAGATCAACTCTGGTCTTACGTAAATCTTTACTTGAGTTGTGTTCGAACCCGGTTTCACACCAAAGTATTTCGTGAACTGAGTATATATGAGACTGGGACAAAGCCGATAAACTGTTCTCACGTTTTAACAAAAGCAGGAAATGCACCAAACATGATTAACTCCTAGGCTTTATTTGCCTCCTTTCAAACTTTGGAAAATATGATTCGTCAGCACGGTAAAAGAAAATTTTATTATGGCATGCTTTACTGATTTATGTAGCCACCATTCAGGACTTCTGGTTGGGGCATGTGATAATAATGATTTGTGAGAGTGAATTTGTTTCTACGCACACATTTGTTTTAGCGAAATAAACTGGAAACATGCATTATTCAGTGGTATGATTTAACATCGTTTCGTACGTTTGAAGAAAGTCAATCTGAATAGCACATCCTTCATAGAAGTTTATGAATTACTCACTTTCAGTTCATTTCAAAACAATCAATGTTTGTACAATTATCATAAGAGAAGTTAAGAGGAAAACTGGAAAATCGTCCTCACCATGAGCAGACCGCTGATAAATTAAACGAATACTTTGTTTTCTCCAGTGAAATTTGTTTCATTAATAGCACATCGAGTGGTTCCCTGCTATTTTTTGTCACATCAAGCGATTAGCCTTGCGTATCCACGTATTATGTGAATAGGTTTTCGAATATTTCATTAAGCCAAATCATTGCTGACAGCTGATAGCAGAAAGAATTGTAGTTAACCATTGACCAATGAAACTTTTTTAAATTTTGTGCAATTATGCCGCTTTAAACGGTCACCAACGATGTGCAGAAAAGACCTAGAGGGAATACCCAGTCAAATCACACATCTTTGAGTTTCATTGAAAGAGCCTAAATAAAAATACTGTCCACTTTGGAATTGAAGGGTAGAAAAGAACGTTCAAAATCGTAGAAATTTGGTTATTTTGATTGTGGTTATCACATGTTGGTAAAAAAGAAGTTACCATCAAAAAATCAACGAGCCCATACCGTAGAATATATTAAATTCTTATATTAATAGATACTACAGCAATATAATTAATAGCCACGGAAGGTGTACATGGGCAACCAATATGGTTGGAAAAGACATCAGCACAATTAGCCGTCTAATTGCGCGATACAAAATAAAATTGTGAAACGATCATGTTGCTATGACAATCACATGTTCCCTGTAGTATTTAACAAATTCAGAGCAGATGGCCTGCTGGGCTGCTGGCCAACATGAAAACTTTGTGACAAATAATGAAGAATGCTTTACATTTACAAATGATAAAAAAACATATATAAGAAGTACATCAACCTTTAGGCCTAACTGATAATCATTTTTTAACCAGTCGCGAGGGTGCTTCTGAAAGTTGATAATTTGGTCCTACTAAAAGTAGACTTAGAACCACACTTTTTACCCCACTTGCTTCGTGGAACAAAAATCCAGAGTACAAAACCGATTCGTGCAAACACTGTGCGATATTAAAAAGCATTTGAGAGGATGAAACGAAAACATAGCACTGGTTTTCGAATGGCGCCGGTTAGTTAGCAAATCTTCATGAGACAACTGTGACTTGATATTAGCGATGCTTAATTTAAATCCAGCGAACTCATTTAGGCTTAGAGAAGCGACAGAGGCAGAAAGTAGATAACTGTCTGACACCCGATAAGATTACTTGGCAGAATGTGTTTATGTGAACGAAAGTTTTCTATCGCGGTGAACATATTTGCCCTTGCAATGTTCTTCCAATTATTTTCGAAATTCCGTTAACACCTTAAAGGCAATATGGCAAATTTGACAAGAGTACACTAATAATTAACATTTCCCAAGATACCGCTTTCTGTTTCTCTAAGAGATTGAACAGTTTATTTGCGTGAAAGGATTTTTTAACAAAATACATACTCTCAGAGAAAAAGACACTTTATAAGTTATATGTTCAGTTAATGGGGAATTACTTTGTTAAGAGCATTCATAATGTATGCTGAAAATATTCCACATTGGTACGAATGATTATTCGCTGTGAAGATGAGTAACCAAATTTTCATAATCTACTTAATCACTCAGATTACAGTGAATTGATTGCTCAAACATATTAACCTAGCACCTTGACCATAAACGTCAGTTGGGTTTAAAAAAGATTGCCTCCGATTCGACTGACACTCCTGATATTTGTTCACCCTCAAACTAATCCAGCTCAACCCTATGAGCAAGATATCAGTGATTAACTGCCCGTGTCTGTGCATTCTTCTAATCTCTGTATTTTTGCCATTTGGGAAAAATAACTAGAACGAATTGCGTCAGGAATTTAATTTAGTATGATTGGTTTCATAAAATGGTTTCCGCGTAATATGGAAGCACGCTACGAAGATGACTGATTGTTTCGGAAAAATATATTCCAAAAGCAACTAAACAAATTGTTTATTTCAATGCAAACCAGAAAACCAACTAAAATTGTGGAATATTTTACTCTTGAAATAAACCCACCATCTAAATCATGCTTAGCCTCGTGACGACTTACTGGGATGGTTGGACAAAAACTTATCGATTTTTATTGCCTTTGTTTACGGTGGCTCACAATGAGAAATATTGTTTTATTGTGTTCAAATTCAAAACAAAACTGTGAAATCTGTTTAAATTTTGACTGGCAAATTATATATAGTTACGTTGATAGTGGAATCAAACTGGCAACCTTTTGCTCTACAAGCGGAATCTTGGCCAGCAATGCTGTGCACATCACTTGTAAAAAACTAGCCCACATACGGCCGAAATTTAATTTGAGAAGGTTAAATAAGAGTGTAGAAAACAGTGGAAAGTCAACCTGAGAGCAGACAACCTGGAGACTGTTAATTATTATACTACAATTTGAAACGTAAGTCACATTGGAAAACATTCCGTTTTGCTGTTCACAAGATTTCTTTAGCACACTAGCTGAAGTACATTTTCGCAGACGCATACAAAACCCTTCATAACATATACCGATGTAAGGACACTAACTGAAGCTTACAGCCTTCTGCTCTCTTATAAAAGTTCTGATAGTTACTTTTCTCTGCTGACAGCTTAAATAATTTCTTACGGCAAATAAATTTTTTCCCGTAGGTTGCAGTTTCTAGCGTGCTTCTTTGATTGTTGTGTGTCGCGTAATTTTCTAATTATCTGATGTGTAATTACTGTTACCTTTTCCGGCTAAGCAAAAGCAGGCTAAATCGAAACACTCAAAATCCACAACGTTATCCTGAATACTACTTATTCTGTCTCCTTGAAGATATAATCATCCAGAACTTGCTATTTATTTTGTGCATATCCGTGGGGAATTTCTACTATTTTATCAGTTCAACCCGCGTGCGCAGAATTTCTTGTTGGACATAGTCAGTTATAATGAAGGGTCGACTTGTTCACCTTAGTTTGAATGTAAGTGAAATGACACATTTCACACATATAACAGCATACGTATCGGCTTCTAAACCAATATATTGCTGTCTCATATGACCGGACTAATTCGTTATGACAGTTTCAATGAACTAGTTGCAATTAAGTTACGTTCAAGGGGTGAAAATTATTTTGTCCGATGAAACTGATCTGCCTGTATTGCAGCTGACAAGATTCTCAATGCAAATCCCAAGTCCCCAATAACTGTATGCATTAGACAAACAGAACAAGTAAACTAAAGATAATATAACCCTTTTGTTCTGGTCATTTAGTGAACCCGCAGTCAGTAAGCCAAATGCATCAATGAGACCAACCGGGTCATCAAGACACAAATCCTGACAGTGGTAAGTAAGAGGACTTCAACCGACTCGGTAGAACTGTTCATATTTCGTATCGTACGATCATCTTAAAACTCTCCTTGCTACAAATGCCTCAGATGTTTCTCAAGGGCCACTTATCAGTTAGAAATGTGGGCACTGCTGCCAAGTAATATCTGCAACCAAATTGTTTTGCAATGTGCACTAAATTAATACCTCTACTCCAGTGATAACTTTACTGAAAGATATAACGACGTGGTGCATGCATGGTTACTAGGTTCAAAAGTGGATAGCATTCCTAGCGACTCTTGACAAATTAACATTATTGTAAATTCGTCATAACAATATATCTTTACCACCCATTTATGACAGATATCGCGGTTGTTTATCTAAACAAAGCAGACTTGCAGAGCCCCATTAGTTGTTCACCAAGGAGGACTTTTCTTACCGTTTGTTGACAAACTATCGATTAACGCGTTCGTCCACTGCACTGACGCAAACTTACATAACAATCCTGCGAGATCGTAGTCGAGGTATATCTGGGCATCAAGCGGAGGTGGATTAAAACACATTTTTGTCACCCTCCTCGACGAACTCAAAGCGGAAGGCGGCTTGCTGTTACGTTCATACGTGGGGAATGTATGCTCCGAAGTTATATAGACCAGCAGCCTCAAACACTCTTTATAGCAAACAACATGGAATTGTTTGCACCTTCAGATGTATTGCTCGCGAAACTTCCGCCACACCGGCTAAAAATCGCACTACAACTGTTAAGTGTGCATCGAGGGAAACGCAGTCGTGGGACAAGTAAGCCGGAAGATACAGGCATTGGAACACGTGCATCCACTTGCAGTACAGAGAAAGCTGGCTCGCTTAAAATCCACTACCAGTGAAAAAGTGTTCATTTTTAAATTTCCGTCTTTGTACAGCAAATTATGCAGGCTAGACAACTGAGCAGTTGCTTGGATGGGATGAGGAATGTCATCCGTAGCAAACGGCAATCGAAATCACAAAGTTAACTCTTACTACGGACTTTCAAAACGCTGCAGCAAAAAATTATCGCGTTATCGCGCCAAAAGCATTTTGGATCATTTATCAATCCTCACTCAAAACAACATAATCATGTAACAACTGGTGACAGTGTATAAAATTTTCCACAAAGACTATTCAACAAGGGAGTTTGTTCAGAAAAGCGATGCGTCCTGGAGCAGAATATTCTAAGTTCCTGTCTCACCAGCACCCAGAGCGACAGTTTATCAAAGTATGACAGGAGAATATTCGATCTGGCCAATAAGACAACGAAGTTAAGTTCAAACATGTTGTATTATTGCAGTTCCTCGAAGGAAATATCAGACCATATTTGTTCATTTGTCTTATTGAAAACACTTCCAGGCCGTATTTACTGGACTACCGCCATGTTTATCTTTAACCGCTCTTGTTAAATATATCCATGTTTTCTTCCTTTGTAGCCACCTGTTATTGCGTGCTGTTTTGCTATAACCTTGGATGTTAACTATGATCAGACAAGAAACGTTTCAGAGGTTAGAACGTCTCAACTGGCAGAGTTGAACTTGACACTACATTAGTTTACATACAGGCTGGTTTTTTACTCATGGTCATTCGATGAAGCAGCGTGACCGTATTCTCTGCTTTGCTTGCGTTTCACTCATCTGTTTAGTGGGATTATAGTAATATAATGCTAAAGGTTGATAACGTAACATTCATGTATGTAAGAGAAGTGCTGACTTGAAAATTCACATACTTCTAGCAATTTTCAATCAACTTCCTGGATATAGCAACACAGCACCGAGTTAACCCTGGTTTGGTTAAGATGACGATGGTTAACTTCTCTGTGTTTGGTCGACATTTTCGATGAGCCTAACATTGCTGCAATTGAGACCGGGATTACGAGATAAGATTTAAAAGCTGTCATCGTGTTACGAATGGGACTCGAAAAACAGATGTTACCCGATTTCAAAGACTCCACATACTTTTCTCTTTACGAGTAAAAAACAATGTTTATTAACAAACGAGCAGTGATTATAATCGGTCACATAGCAATCCGTAAACCTGCGAAAATTTGGCTACACACATCATTTCATCTAGCTTATTCAAAGTGATTTTGAATTCACCGGTTCTGTTATAATCTAACGTGGCCATTTCGAAATAGTCTTGCTGCTACTGCATGAAATACCGGATTGTACGTTTTTGTGACTTTCACTTAGTGCACGGCTACAATAACTGATGAAATATCCTCTATAAATAGTCACGTCGTTTACATTCAAAAGCACATGTCAAACAATCCGCTATAGCAAAAATGGACTCCGATTTCTAAGTTGTCAATGTTGATGCTAGACTGTCGTTTTATTGAGTTTTACGTGTTACTTTAGACAGTTTTTTAAGTACTACTATTCATATGATGGACTGGCACACACTGGAGTTTAAATTCTGAGGAGCAAAGGCACAGGCATGCAAACAAAATAACCAAGCAGTACACTCAGTTTCATTCTATAACTGTAACAGATTTCCCTTTTACTTCTAAGTACACTCTCCATAGCGATGTGTCAACGATTATTGTTGATAGATTGACACGAGAAAATCCTTATTCAGAAGAAGTAGTAAACACTAGCTAGTTTATATGATTTGCCAAGATTTTGATATCAACTTATGTTAGTACAATTACATCAGCAATTTTACCGCCATAAGTTTGGTTTGTGATGAGGTATAAAGTGAGTCAGTGTACACGCTTTTGCAGATTACACACGCCATACCTGTGAGCTATCAACTGAAACAATTAAAGCACAAGATGGATGCAGTTTGGCGTTGAAGGCAATTCACCATTTAACTCTACATTTAATATCAAGACGTAACTAATCGCCAGAAGCTGAGTGAATATGTATGGTACTTAACAAATCTATCAATATAAAACACAATTGATCCATACTTCAGCAACCGGGATAAGATAATGCGTCAGATGTCTTAAACTTCACGGCAGTTTTGTTACCCATAAAATGGGAAACCTATTTTGCACCCTCCGTTCATATGCACATTCGTTTACAGATCCCAAAACATCAGATCGTTATGTTTATATTTTCTCAGGCCAAATGAGCTTGTATTATGGACACTTATGTTAAGGGTAGATTCATGGGCGGTTTTGACTAAGTGAAATACACAGTGAGCTATTGGTTGATTTGTTTTAAACTGTAACTACACGACATTGCTGTGGAATGCATTTCCAACTTTTCTATCTTTAAAAAGATTGATAAATAATGTCGGCCGCAGATTCTAAGACTTGCATACTTAGACTTACTTCACGTTTCGTGCGTGCTGCTTGCCCACTTTTTGTGGTTGTGGCTTCGGTTTTACGAAAAGCACTTTTTCCTTTACCCGACTCTTTTTGAACTTCTTCCACTGAATTTTGATATGTCAATTCACTGTCAGTGTCTTTATCATTCCTAAGGTCGCTGTCACATGTTCTTTGCGTAGCAGAGCCGCCCATGGAGGTAGCTGTTTTCAGTTGGCTAATTCCGCTTCGTGGATTGCGGTCCCGTGAACGTCTATTATCAGTCTGTTCTTCATAATAGTCGGCACGTGAATGGTATCCTGATTGCGTATGGTGAGGTTGATGTGACTTGTCCTGGCTTCCGAGAAAACCACCCTCGTGATCGTTAGAGCTGGCTAAACTAGTCGCGCTCATTGAAGAATCATAGGATTCAAAAGAGGGCTGTTGTGAAACGCGACTGACTGCAACCAATGAGGAATGACCACTGAAAGTCTGGTCAATTGCACTTAGATAGCGTGTGTTTGTCGTCATCGTCTGGTCACGTGGTCTAGTAACGTCACTGAGTATTGGTCGTGTGTCAAGAGTGGGAGAGTGTTGTGGACGTCTATCCATCAGCTTTCTTTGCTCTGTCATGTTATGAGTTGAATTAGCATTTTCGGTATCAATTCTTGTGGGTTGCGGAGCGTTGGAAGTTTCCACTGCACCAAAATGGTCATCGGACTTCATAGAGTATTGTCGTTGTAATGTTGCACTCAAAGGAAGACGCACAGGTTTCCGAGACATTACGAAATTCCTTTGGATTTGTCTGAACGTCCATCCAAGGTGTTATGAAGAAATGTATGGTTCTAAGTTGCGACCGACTACATTATAAAAATGAATAGGTTCAAAGAGTGTTTCTCTTTATTTCCCAAAACATTTAGGTGTGTTTTTCATTGGTTGAAAACATGCACACGGGTTGTTGCTAATTGGCCGATCTGCGGAGCCAATCAAAGACAAGTAAATACTAATTACGCCTAGTTTTACCACAGTTTAGTCCACTATTATTTTAAGTGTATTGTATTTACGCGAAATATAGGCGGGTGTAAAGGACGACCGGTTATGCATACCAGAGTAGCCCAATAATGTAAAAAAATGCAACCTTAATTCTCCCACATTTCTGAACAAGACTGTGCTCAAGAAATTAAGCTGCAATACTTTTCCACATCTTGCAGTTGGTCGTTATCTAATGACTGTGGATATAAATCCTAGTAAACTGACTGTTAAGCCGTGGTCGACGAACAATTAGGAGAAGGGGAAAGAACCTGTATAGGCGAGTGGACGACGAACAAATCTGAGTTGTATATATTAGCTGAGACAAGTAATCCTACATTAACCAAGTCACTGTAATATTTAGTCGATTACCAAAGGATTCATAATGTAGAACCATGGACTAAAAATTAGGGAGAGTTTTGTGCGCTAAGTTACGCGAATGTCCACAAAATGTAGTCAAATAAGGCAGTGGGCAGGATGCACAGATATTCCTAATTGGAAATTAGCCAACTGGGTTGAAAACATGCTTCTCATTTATTTCGTGCTTGAAGAAATAATATGTGATTAGCAAAAGCTGTTGAACACGAATGAATCCTCAAGTTAGTGCCAGACAGAGCTGGAGATTGCCTGTCGAATTTCAATATAGTTTTGAACTAACAAGGAATTGTGCTACTGTGGGCCATGATACCGATTCTAGAAACATACTGCTTGAATATACATTCAGGCAAAGTCCAAATTCAGGGTCGATCGATTCAGATTCAGTTAAGGTGCATCTGTACGGATGATTTTGTGCACAGATTGCTTCTCCGAATAACCATAACGTTTGTCGAGGTCAGCTGTCAGTGTACACACCAGCTGTGTTAACACCGTCATCAAATCAGAATTAGAATTACTGAGGCAAGTTATTTTAGTTTATCATAAATTACTCATACGTATTGTTTAGAAATAAGATGGCAATATGAGTCTGTGAAGTCTAATTTGTGCGCCAAAATCGCTGTAATTATTTCATTGTATGAAAAGTGATAGTTAGTTGAAAGAAACTATACGTGCTAAGCGGTTCAGCATTAACCAAATCCAGGGCAGAGTGAATATCAGAGGCTGTAACAACAATCTTTACTCGGTTTTCTCCACGGACTTTTGACACACCAGGCTCTTTTGAACAGTTTCATCAACACGAGTGATTAAAGTCTGTGAACTGGAATAGGACAAGAAAGTAGTCTTCCCTCTTAGCAGCAAGGCTGGCGGTTTATTCGAACACCAAGCTTTCTTATTAGTATTTCTCATGAATGATTACGTGTATTAAAGGTGATAAGTTAAGAGCTTTGCTTTGGTTTCAGAAAAGCTCATTCATGTCAATTTCCCCACTTCAATTTTGCTTGCAATTCTGTGAATTCAGCACATTTATGTTTTCGGTTTGTGTTCAAGAAAAGGGTAGTTAACGAAGTTAAAAGCGTAACCTCACGTTGCTCTGCATCACAACCACATTGCAATAACCCTTCACTAATCCGTGTGCTCAAATATCATAGTTTTAGCCACTGTAGTGGTCATGTCTCTCTAACATAATGCCGATTTTGCTAATTTGCGCGGCTCCCTTAGTACATATTTCTATACAAGTGCGCAGTAACTCTTTCATAATTACCCGTAATTTCCCAAGGATCATCTTTCGTGCAGAGTGTTGGCACGTTTGTTCTCCACTCTACTTCCAGAGGCAACATTTTTTAAAACTCACACTGTAATCGACTGCAAACAATTTGATTGTTTCATTTCTATGATTAGCGGTCAAGCCTTTATGAGTTGAAAGTGGTGTTTAGTCAATCATCTCAAAAATAACTAGTTTCTTAATCAATACAGTAATCTTTTCCACGAGTGTCCCAAGTAATACCGTTTACCGCGGTGTTTACAAATAGGCACGACGTTTTATCCTACTGCTGACTATCGTCGTCACATTCCTAATGGTACTATTCAGCATTATGCTACAAAAGTTACATCAAGGACAATCCTAAACATATTCAAATCATTAATTACCTTATTAGGTTTTGTTTGCTCTAAGTCGTACCATCCTCATAAATCAAGGTTTGGCAGTTTTCTCAAATATATTTCTTAGTGTGATACACTGCAATAGTTGTTTACATTTGCGTTGATTTGATACACTCACCCACCGCAATAAGTGATGTTCAGAAAAACGTAGAAATAGTCAACTGAAAAGCATTCTAAGTCAGGTCTTCGCAAGTATTATTCACAGTTTGCAAAATTTCGGTTCAAGCATTTATGAACAGTAGATACCGACAAGTCATTGCACTTCATCTTTATGAGCAGGTCTGTTGACCGTTTGGAAGTTCAAGATACGTGTTGGCGATGAATGGATAACGGAAATTTTGGAATTCATAAAAGGTATAAATTGCAAGTATTTGTCAAAGTGGTAAACGTCTGCGCTGTTCGGACGCTCTGACTTGCGACTAATAAGTTTATCGTGATATAAGACACAATCTTTCCTACTAGCTGTGTCGCTCATCAGCAAGCTTGTAATCAGCGGTGACTTTGGAGTAAAAGTGAGTAGCAATCAACTAATAAAATTGCTTAACTGTCCTAAATCACTTATTAGGCAATACAAACTTATGTTACTGGGACAATAACTTTAGTCTGGTAGCGAAATTATCCAATCCTGAATAATCCCTGTTTTTCCGGTAATACACAAAAATTGAATGCGGGCACATTTTACCAAATTGGAAATTGTTACAAGTCTGCAAAAGTTAAGACTAGATTATACACTAACATTAAAGAAAAAAGGAAAAGGTCTAGACAGAAAACGGTTGATGACCAAAATAATCAATACGAGTTTACCGCGAACTGTTGCAGTTTGTCATTAGACTGTCAGCCATGAAGACGTTTCGTATGAGATGTGCTCCAATTGGCACCATTTAGCAAACGTATGTACCGGTGTTTTTACAATAAGCAACCTTGAATTTACTCATTAACCTGATAAGGAGGATGAAGAAAAATATTCGTTTGTAATGTCGGTTGTTAAACATCTCTTCGTAAGCTACGTTCAAACGCTGATCGATATGAGAGAATGCAATAAAGCTTCGAATAATTTGACTATATTTTACACATCTAACTAATTACGCTTATGGTTATCTAACCTTTAATGATCTAGGTAAGCGCATTTTCCCGAATATCAATATACCATTCAATTATGTTATATTCTAGCTAAATATGCAACAGAAAATTTTTATCAAGAGTAGTTATTAAATTTCTCCATAGACAATCAGCTGAGTTTGTTGGTCAATGGTAAAACGTTCATTCTGTTCGTAAATGTTCTTAATGGATGCGGAATTGCTTACATTACGTTTTTGCATACTTTCAAGTTATTGGCATTGTATGACATTCATTCTGACTATGCTTACTGAAGTCAAGCGACAGTTATTCACTAAATAAATATTGTTAACTGATAACGTTAATTTACCCCATAATTGTAGGTATATTCCGACTTGATGGTAGCAATCTTCCGATCACTCAACAAAAAGTTAAAAGTTTTCGTGGTTAAATTTATATAACGTTGCATTTGTTCAGAGGTAGATTACTGAACAATTATGATATTTTCACACATGATTTTGGGAACTGAAATTTGCGTTGTTTTCTTACCATGACTACAGCACAAAGCGTGCCGACATATTTTTTCCTGACGAAAGCAAAAACGGTCCCGTATTCATAATCCCGTTAAAATCTAAGAATACGCTCCGCCAATGAAGAATATCAGCTGTTGTTTGCACAATGAACATATCAACATAACAAGCGGTTAGTATTCTTGCAATAGACTTGAATTTACCAGTAAAGCCATTAACCAAACGCGTTCTTTCCAAAACAATTTTCAGGCAATCAATCCGGAATATGGATTAACCTGCAACGTCGTTATAGTAAACGTACTGCAATATTTTGGAAAAACTTTATGTGATTTATAACAAGTCATACAGGAGCAACAAGCTATTGTTGCGACAAATTAAGGTGTACCAATATACTTGTGTGTACAATCACCGGTGTATAAGTACTTGGTAAAACATTGATCAGAAGTTGTTCCATTGATTGAGCTTGCTGATCTATTGGTGAAATTTTCATTGTATTTATTCAGTAATTAGTCACTTATTAAGTGTCACTAGATAGAATTTATCAACATTCCCATAGCACTGGTGGACACTGTTCGATAGGAAACTTTTATGTCGTTGAGACATCATCAATGAAACATACGGTGTTCATTAACAATACCAGTTGACGTTGAGGTTGTCATGGTGATGCAAAGAGTATTTGGTGGCAAAAACGTACTTGCGTATATACGTTTGACATGAATTTGCGTGTACCTTGTTGTACCCAGGGAGTTTGTGACAAAACTGTTTTCACTTTTCACTCAAGGTCCGTTCGACCTCAACTAGAAATATAATACATGGAGTAATCCAACTAATTTTGCATTCAAAATAACGTTATATAAGCCCATGCCACAAATTCATTATATTTCACCCACGTTGAGATTGTTTTTTGTACGTTGGATTGAAACGAATTGACTCCCATCCTCATTTATATGAATTCAAAATAAAAACTGTAGAACTATAATACGCACTCGGTTTCTCTTGCTTGCTTGAATTCAGGAGAGATGCAACATTTTTCAGTTACATCTTTCTGTCCCGACCATAAATGGATAGTTCGCCCATCATAACAACATTAAGCTGTAGGGATGTAAGTACCCTTCATTATCAGTTATCGTATTTCTCTAAACATTACGTTTTTCGTGTGCTGCCAGCTCATGTATGAGTGTATATATTTTGAAGTCATTCACACGCTTGCACACACACATATATATCCTGAGAGTAAACGCCCGATAAAAAAATAATCAATTACGATATGTCTATTTAGTGCTTCTTACCAAATACTATAAACATCATTAAATGTTGCAAATTTTATGTATACTCTGTAAAGTGTAAAAATCTGAAGTGAGAAGTCGATAATTAAATTAAACCCTAGAGTTAATAATTGCATTCATATAAGAGATGTTTCTCATAGTTGAGAAAAAATGTTCATCCCTTGGCTTTAAATAACTAAATTTTTTGACATGTCTAATCTCTGTTTACCGTTGTCTGTATGGTTTATATAACTGGCACGTTTAACTTTTGTGAAAGCCGATGGTGAGCGGAATGTCAACGTATTGCGACATATATCTTCTATCTGACCTGTTGAGGTAATGAATACATTCGCTTGCACTTTCAGTAGCGGTTGCATCATCGGAACAGCATCAGCTACTGGTCGAACAACTCCCCTACTGATGAATTCGGTTTGCCATACAAATCGAAAATCAAACAAACAACGAGCAAGCAATGTCTCTCGGAAATGTTTCGTGTCATCCAATTGCCACAGTAGTATGAAGTTATCACTCCAATTCTACTGTTTCGTTATTACCGCTAAGACCATCCGTTATATATATATATGACCGTGCTCAATAGATGAATCATGTGGAAATTGTAGATGGTAACTTATCGTAACTTGCGTATTCATGACGTGCTAATGAACAGTCGTTCAATAGTGACCATCAAAACTACCATATTCGGCATCAACCCATCACCTGAACTCTTCATTATGATACGACGATTCAACTTCGGGATTAGACCTATAATTTGTTCACTGAATCGCTGATTCGATAGTTTGTACGCGGTAAGTCATCATCCACTCAATGTTTAGCTTTGCGTGCGTACATAATGAATTAAAAGCATTGATGCGAACATTTTTGCTGAAGATATACTAGCCCCGGGTAAGCAAAAACTAGGGGATAGGAAAGTGGATTTATTTTCTTAAGCCACTACGTTTCTTTTTCTTAAAGACACAATGTCGTTGGCAGCTTTTGATTAAAACGTAAATTAATAAGATCCCACGCGGTTTACAGAAGAGATTGTAAGAAGTCAACGAAAGCAATGAAGAACACGTACGTCTGTCTGAAAACACCTCCACAACCTGCTTATATATTCCGAAATAGTTGTCCAACTAACATTACATTAGGCCATACAGTAATTATAATTGTGGCTGCACAAAGTTGCGTGTTACATCGATTCAGTTTACATTTTTCCTCCTTTCTATGCAACGGGGAGTAAGAATGCATAATTAGTGACGTATTGATAACTAGACAACAAAAACACCTAATGTAATTCAACTTGGCTTTTTACCAAGTCAGTATTTTAAACTTCATTTGCAGTTTTGTATGCAAAGATCAATAGGTAATGCCACTTTGGCTAGAAAAATGCGCGAAATTGAGCGGGATGTATTTTCCATTTGTGCACTCTGAGAAGTATTTACCGGATTTTAGCAATTAATATGAAGAACACATAAGTTAAATTGTACAATCTCATGTCGATTGACTGCGTATAGATGTTGAACCCACAGTCTTCTGATTCATGAGTGTTTGTCAGCTCAGATGATTTGTCGAGGCGTGTCAAACAACAAAATTTTATTTTCGGCACAATTAAAGTAAAACACCTAATATTTCCTCACTAGTCTTAGCGCCCGCGACAATCAGCTATTCAAACATGTGGAAAAGCATAACAGTGAGATATTCTAATACACTGTGCAATTTACGACGAGTTTCTTGGAAATCTGCGCGAATGTGATTGAATTCGTTTGGCTCTTTTAATCAGGCCAAAATACGTCTTTCCATTTTCACCGAACACAATGTCCGAAATCCAGCACCTATGAGATTAAATAAACAACTACTGTTCCGTCATCGTTTTTCTTTGTATGTTCAAGCATGTTTCTAAAAGTGTCAGGTAAGTTTTTTTGGAACAATCAACCAATGGTTAATCACATAGAATGAAGTAAAACCAATTTTCTTGCTTCATTTTAAGACAGTAGAAAGTAGGTCTTGGGAGGGATTCACATAAAACTAAGAAAACCAGCTTCTGTTTATTGGATAAACAAGGGCATGATGGAACAGATTCCCTGTATATTGCAGGCTCTCAACCTAACTTCCTCAAATTTTAGAAGCGTGCAAAACTCCCGGTTTAATATTCACGCACAGTGTCGATATACTACTAAAAGGGTGTCCATCATCAGTGAAGTGAAAGTATTCTAAAGGTCTGCAAATTGAATTAACAAATGCTGAATGACCAAACAATTTTACTGTTTCACACGAGCTTTTAAACCCTATATTTAAGTATGAAATGCAAAATTCTTATTGTAAAAAAGTTATACTAATTGATAATCAAAGACTACACCTATTATTGGATTCAGATGAGTGTAAAGTTGTCTGTGGTGTACTGCCGTATATCGCAACATTTCACTGCTACAATACGTAGCCTGTGAATATGCCAGCCAACTGATTTTGGCTTTGACAAAATAACTCAGAAACTGCGTGAATTCGTGTTACAAAAGTAACCGATCTGTTCAGTTGATTCAAGCAGAATTGATGGAGATATGATGTTATGCAATCGTAAGAGAGAAAAGCAGCAGTCTTCAAAGTCGAGATAGTTTCTGAAATGCTTTATTAGTTTAAAAACGGACATTCACAGTACACCGATTTGGTGGCGAAATTCTCATCCCAACTAAACAAACAAGGTTAAGAAAGAGGTGAAATACTATGAAGGGTCAGTGCCATGTTCAGTTTAACAGGTGATGGGCAGTCAATCAAAGATAGAACGAGACATCGTATTTTAAATTAAAGAGGTCGGAGCTATGATTGCTTTTCGGGCATTCCCATCGTGTCTGCACAAATCTGAATAACTGTGAAAATATCTATAAAATGAGTATGAAAACTAACAATGCTTGAACGAACGTATCAAGCTGAGTAGCAATGGAGTACATTATAAACATCGATTTGTACCGTTGCAGTATTTCTTGAAAACGGCTTCCATAATTAGCATCCCTTTGTAGACAGATTTTCTGGGTTCAGGCCCAACAACGAACTGATTCCAATAAAACATACTAATATACAAGTTTTCACACGATTTAGCCACCTACAAGTAAAAGGTGGCATGTAGGTTTTTTGAAATCCCACAAAACATATAAACAAGAGTTCTCACGATGTGTTAGATGAAGGTACACAAATACTTTAAAATAACAAATATATTAACAGATTCGGCCGAAAATCCTAGCTTCAAATAACATGGAATCTATGCCAATAGTATTAAAAAAACACATTTTCTCCAACCACTTGCATAATGATACCATTCACCAGATATGTTCAACTGTTGTCAGGACAAAACCGTAAGCTGGAATTTCTCTAATAAATTTGAGTGCTACTTCTGTAGATCATCCCAGATCGCCTCAAACACAGTTTTTTCTACGCTTAGTTATGCACGATCACTAGTTTTTATGTTGCAGTAGAGCAGCATATACCGGACGAATTTCTGGAGAAACGCCATCGTGATTCCAGAAATACTTTGCAGAGTGTTAGCAATGAATCAGTGCAGTCAGACTGTAATCCAGTCCCAGTCTATCTGGTTGACAGGAAACCACAAACGTGACCTGTTTCTACTCTACCCATTAATGAACTGTGCACCAAAGATTGTGAAAATCAGTTCTGCATTGATACCTAAGAAAAAGCGATTCGGTTATAATCGAGCTATGGAATCGGACTCTGGAATAATCTCCGCTTTACTCATCTTGGCAGTTGTTAGTAGATGCCAAATGCTAGAAAAAAGGTGATTACACAACTTGTGTATTTCAACAAAAGCTCCACCATGCTGCATCTCATTTCAGTAACTGATGGTCGAGTGTCAACAAAGCAGTCGGGATATACGAGTCTGATCCTGTCATTTTCAAATCAATCTTTCATCAACTCTGTCAAAGTCAGTGTATTTTTACAGATAGACGAAAGTCATAACACAGAAGACTGCTCGCGGAAACCCTGTAACACCTAATAACCGCAAGTCAGACTCACGTAAGCTCTACAGTGTTTAAATCACATTATCTAAATGTACCTTTTGTATGTCAATAAACCTCTCCTCAAACATGAATATTATTTCAAAATCACTGAGAATTGATCGATTCCATATTTCAATAAAATACGCGGCCGGTACCTTCCGATAAGAAGCAGCGGACTTGGATTTCGCCCATGTTGATACTAGCTAGTATTGTAAACAGGCGGTATTTTGACTCAGCTCACGCTTTTTGAGGCCACCCTATTGCCCCCTTCGCCTTCAGTCTCATATTATGGAAGACCGCATTATTATGTGCAAACTCCTGGCCACATATTCGCCTATGAACAGCGATCACGTTTTTAGATTGCCCGAGAAAGAATGCACATTAACTGTTTGTCAATACCATTTGTCTGGAAGCAAAATATCATTTACCTTTTTTTTATTCCTCTGTTTTCCTTTTAAAGGGAAGTCACAGTCGTGTATTCAGTCATTGCCTGGGAATTATAAACCTACTAGATACAACACACTATCAAGGTTCATGGTCGAAATTTGGATGTGCCCTCCACTTTAAATTGAACAATGATCAGCTTAAGCCTCGACGGGCAACAGTCGCTCGATAACAGTTTGCTTAATCCATCTGTCGAAAAAATGACGGGGAATGTTAGAAGCACATTTTACTACTCGGTTGTGGAACTATCGAATAGTAAGTTTTACATTTTACTTTAAATTGTTCTCATTTGAAGACTACGCAAACACAGCTCAAGCTATTGCTTCGGTTTGTGACGTCTTTTCTCTAAACGAAAACTGACTGCCTGTGAGTTTTTGGTGTGCTCGGTGATGAAAGTTGAAACTACTGTTGTTTTCAATCCCGTGGTGTGTAATCTGAGTAACTGAAAGAATGACGACTACACAAGTATCAATCAAGATTACTGTCAAGACAAAGCAACATTCTGCGGCTAATCAGCCAACTTGTGCTGTTGGATAAATAGTATATGATGCAACTCGAAGCAAGTTATCTAAAGTATTTCGTCAACAATATAGTCGCAATAGCCAACAACGGCTTCTGCTTATGAAAGCAATAACCTATATGACACTTTTTTAAAACGAAAGGTCTTGAGCGGGACAGCTCATGATTCAATAACTTGAAAAACTGGTAAGAAGTTTGCACTTTTGGATTCATGCAACGTGAATTCAAACTGCTCACATATGTGCAAGAACAGTGCCTGAAAAAAGACAGGGTAGAAACGATATGCATCACTGCAGAGTAACTTGCATTGTTCACCAAAAGCTGTAAAGTGTACTGAAAACTCGTTCTGTATTTTGGCTGAAACACGGTTTTAATACAGGCTCATGGTTATAAAGATGTGTAAACAACGAAAATCTCGGAAGCACATCCGACTTCCTATTGCTGGCTTAGGTTGTAGCTGTAGCTAGGAAGATAATTGTTCAGCAAAGTAGATGAATGCCAGGGTAACCTTTACTGGAAGCTCAGTAATATGTTCCTTGCAGATATCCACGGTATTTGATAGTTAGCTGCTGCTCATGTCAGTCTTCTGAATATGGTTGTTAAATACCACTACTACATAAGAAGGCAGAAAACATAAACCTAACAGATTTTTGAAATAAATATATGTGCTGCCTTGCCATTAAAGACATTGTTCCTCTTACGAAATGTCATTCGCTAGTAGTGTGCCAGATAATTATGTTATATGGAGCATCTAGCCACTTGGTTTGTTCAAAACAAAACGTACACATGGACGATAAAACGAAGACAAGAGTAAAAGTTTCATTTTCGGTTGACATTGTTCTCAAACCATCCGTGAACTTTCATCACATGTGTCATTCATAACAAAAATCTGTTTTCAAGAATGGCCTGAAAAATCACAGCAGGCATTCAACGCAGCAAAACTTTGAAAACACAGTAAAAACTCACCCTCAACTATGATTTTAGAGAGATTACCAAATGTTGTTGAACATATTATGTCCGACCAATACATACACTATATCCCATGACAGGTTACCATGGTTTTTGTCATTAATTTCCCGATATGCTTGAGAAGATGTGTTGAAGTAGACTTTGTGTGATGGGCATTCTCCTTGTTCGGAAGAACTGTTCATAAAATTTAGCTAGAAGCTAGACAATATTTTTACAGTGGTGTTTCAAAGTTGTTAAGTATTCCTATGCTTGAATATGGAACAAAATGTAAGTTGATGTTAGCTAAAGACCACTAATTTTGTGACTAAAATAGAGCACGTCTTACCAATGACGACCCCGATCTATATCTACAGCCTCAATGACAAGTTCATTCATTAACTTTAATGTAGCAGTTATGTGGTATTCTGCTACTACTAATTATCAAATAAAATTTCATTTGTATGCTTTCAGTAGCTCATTTGGTGAATCCGGTGAGTTTGGTCTAACCGAACGCTCAACAAGACCACATATATGTCCTGGAATAAAAGTGCAGATGAACTTTTGGCTCAATTAACACATATTTTGCAACTTAAAGCGAGTGGTGTCAGAAGTTACATTCTTTAAAAAAATATCCACCAGAACGTGTGCAGAATGCGGAAGCTAAACAACAGGAACCACGGTTTCTTTTGGTTAATCCGCACACGGTGGAAAGATATCTACACGATTTCCATACCAACTTACTTTTGGTCATAGTTAAATATACAAGTTGGTCGTTTGATTTAATGTGTTCATATAAGCACTGAGCTACAACTTTTCTTTGTTATGATTCGAGACTAGTGTAGAGGTAGTAAAAATCAGCACGTCACCCAGTAGTCTTATGGAACTGTGCGGCTTCAATTGAACCCATCGGTGACAATCGTGGGAATATTAGTTAGGTAGAACACGAGTGGTGCAGCATGATTAAAAACATTGTGTAGTACTAACAAACAAGGATAGCTGAACGTACGGATAACGTGATACGGTCGTAACTAGTACCAAAACTACCGTGAAATACTCAGCGGTTTTGTCGCAAGACAATGCTGATAGCGGTGTAAACCTCAGTAGCGCAAAAGTAAACACGATTGAGAAGCTCCACCACACAAGCATACTCCAATGTGAAACGTTCTTTTGATAGAACCAGTGGAAACTTGTCCTAAAGCGCAAACAGTGTAATGAAGGTCTACTAACGTTCCATATTTAATAGCCCAAATCTTGATTATTTACGGGTGGGTGTTACAATTAAGTTATGAAATGATTTTGTTTACTGATAACATTTAAGCACCAGTAATTGCCCACATGTGATGCGGCTATAACATCATTTCCTCGAACTACACTCCAGGGAGTTATTTTAAGACAGCTGTATTAATTGCAGCAGGACCGGCAGTTCATTTGTGATGACGCGAATCCATTTCCAGATATGACTATTTAAGTAATGTTTAGACCATATTTCGCTACACTACCCACCGCATGCACGAGTTAGGTAGAATCGTTAATGCCCATCTGCATGCACAAAAACTAGTGAGTTTTCAGAACACGAGCTCGATTGCCTTGCATTCGTTTATAAAATGAATGCTCCTCAACGAAGTGGATCCGACAATTCGAATGTAGTAGATATTACTCATAAATGAGCATGTTTGCACCATAAAAACTTCGTAGTGTCCAAAGTACTAATGAGTCGTAGGGAAATCTGACTGGCATCACTAAAACTTAAGTGAAACTTTTAAGTACCCAAACATTTTCAAAAAGATGCTTTAAAAATTAAGCATATATTCGTATAGATCACGCTAGAACTCGTCAATTGTGCACATCATTGGTGCGGCAACATTTGCAGTTCTAACCGCGATTTAAGTGGGCAACCGTGGTAACGTCAGCTACAGTGCACCCACACGGGCAAGACAGTCATTAAATGCGAACGTTCATCAACGTACACCTCAGAGTATTGCTATGGTTTTTCAATCACCTAGGAAATAAAAACAGCTGTTTTTTGTTAATTCCAATTGATGACCCCTTAATTATGATTTCTGATAAGAGGTGTTCTTTCCGCCGTTACTTTCAAGAAATAGTCCAATCACCTGTTGATATTTCACTCATGCTATTATATAAATTATACGTTTATCACTCACCTGATTAGTTGCTCTCTCACAGTTCTCCGGGAGTGATTAGGTTTGTGTGTAGTCCTCGTTCAGAAAAACTTTGCGATGGGTTTGAAGACGATTGCAAGTATGATCAACGCATATGTTACAGCTTATCGACATAAACGAAACACTGTTGAAGAGTACGCTAATCTCAAATATTAGCCGCAAAACAAGTCTCTCAGTAAAAAAAATTGGGTGACTCAGATATTGCAAAGTCTATTAAACAACAGCGTACAGCGGGATATTCGATAGATTATTGATAACAACACAGAAGTAATGTGGCTATCTTATCCTGACTTACCTGATTTGTCTGCTATATTGTCTAATTCGTTTTCTGGGGTGATAACACAAGCGTAATTTAGTCTACTGGTATTACATAAACCATATTTGTGGGCGGAAAACCAGCGATGCCTGTGACATTGATAAAGTGGACTGTATTGTTTAAAAGCGGAGTGACCACATCTGCTTGGTTATGTGTATGGATGTTCCATCCACCTCCGAGTGCAGAAGAAAACGCAACCGTAAACAATACCACTTGCATTGGCATTATCAACGCTAATTAAACAACCCTGGTGCTGGAAAAGTCACTTAAATATTGGAACTGATAGTAATTATGAATCCTCCATAATGAATAGCTTGACACAATAATCATATTTTGGACTCCATGTTCACAAGGGCTTATCATGTATTGCAGACAGTCAACCATTTTTCAGTCGGATAATTTGATAAACCATTGATGCGGATTTTATAATCAGACATGGCGAACTGCATGTCAAATAACCCAAGTAGTATTTTTCAACACTCACCGTGAATTGCGCTTGCATCGGTGACACTGTATGCATGAATCAAATGATCCGTGATTGGAAAGCGTCAATGAACACAATTACACCGGCTAAGTAGCCGTGATGCCTTCGTGCCGAATTTCATTACACAATGAACTAAGTAATTATGTATTCACCAAATTGATCTTGGTCCTCTATAATTTTGCGATCGTCGCCTCTGAAATTTCTTTTTGAACTTAGCATGTTCAAGGTATTAAACCTCAATTCGCGTAGTTGCACCCACATGCTACACTCAATCAAATTTCCTCTGGAGCCTGAAATGCTGTAGTATGGTTTAACGCCAGTTCTGCACCAAACGAATTAGGTTTTACGATCAATCCAGATTACTAATTGTTAAATTGCTTATAATCAGATTTAGCTGCTGCGTTCTGGCATAATTTTGATACTAGCTAAATTAACCGTAATCTGTTTGCTTCTTTGTGGTGTGCTACAAATGCCTCAATGCGTTCCATCTACGCTGCTTACTGACTTACACTACAGAGTGTGAAACTCTTTCAACTGAATAAAATGGGGATTTAATCATGTTTTGATTAATAAAACAGATTTCACTAACATAGAATGATATTTCTCGTAAACATTCCTTCTGTTAGAAAGCTTATTATGTTCTTGTTGTAAACTCGAAACTGAATCCGAACATAATGCTTCGATGGGAAGTGAAGTAGCCAAGTGTCACAAAACGTGTGCGGTGCGACTGATGAGTAACTTATCTGCGCGTAACCATTGCCAAAAATACAAAGTGATGGCAGCGTGTTTCGTATAAATGCAAAAGACAGACCATTGGTTGCTGACGGTAATCGCAATGGTTTTCCAAGGGGATGTAGATTGCTCATCATTAGGAGGGAAGTTAACTCGGTAGTCAAATTCTTCTGACGCATGCAACTTGCTGGCTTCTGTGGTGAAACCTTGATCAATATTACACCGTTTGGTTGCGTGAGTTGTCACTGAACCTAGCACGGTGTGTTTTGACTAGCTCAAACCTGATCTTGTTATTGCAGGCGACTATACGTTCGCATTAGTATCTGTGTATGAGTTGGATGTAGGGACGAAAACAGTGACGATGAGATAACGTATTCTGGGAGACGAGTGGTTCTGTGAAATGCGTTAATTAAACGCAACTAACCATTGACTGCTTCGTGCCGGCTATCTATTCTCTAAAAATGACGGCTTGAAGCTACCATATCGTTGTTGGTGTTGAAATTTGACGTTTCCTTTTGAAATGTCCTACTTCACGACTTGGTGAATCGGTTATGATAGCCTCTGTCCGACAGCGTATTCCTCGAGATATTCCGCTTGATTTTTGACGCAATCGACAGAAAACTGTATTCAAACTGCTGGAGTAGAAGTCGACAAAATTCACGTTTACAAATGATCAGCGTGAAGCTGATTCAAACCATCAATGTGTGTATACCAATTGCCGAACATCAGAATGATCTAACACGTCTTCTAGCTATAGACAAGGAAAGTGTCTTTGTCAGGTATTTCCCCGATGTTCCTTAGACACCTCTAAACATATTATTCGTCACATCTGAAGCTTTGAGAATTCCCTCCCAATCGTTCGTATTGATGTATACGTTGTCGACGCAGCTCATGTATGGAAAGAATTCAACCGAAATACTCGGGACTAATTTTTGAGCATAAACAAAAATTCGTTGAGTGCCACTTATATCAATCCTGTTATATCTGTCTGAAGCCAAACGGCTGCTCCTGTCTCCTTAACAGCCCGGACAACGACGAGAGTTTATTCAATTTCAACGACTACATGATTTATAATATTCTGCTCACTTAATTGCATCGTTTGTTCACCCAGCATAATTTGATTTTGGTGATACATATCCATAGAAATTAAGTTCACAATACTTTAGTGCGATAAATACAAAAATATGCATCACACACTTTAAAGATGCACTAAAGTCAGTCACAACATGATACTTGTCCTATGGCCGTTCAAGTTTTATTTCTCGTTCATTATTCATCTACGTCGTGTTATTGCACATTCATTGTGTTAACTGAAAACATCATCGAAAGGTTGTACTCAGCTAAACAAGACCTGTCGCAAAGCAAATGTGAAGAGAACAATGTGATTGAAGCTGGTGATAGAACGCACTGTGAAACGAAACTTATATTGTTTGAAACAAAGAACAGAATCTTCTATTAATCGAAATCAAAACACCAGCGCCCTGTTTTTTTATTTTTAAGCGCTTTGATATGATTGCATTTTTTATGACAAGGCTCACCATTTTGAGTGTTCGTGGCAAGTTCGAAAAGTCCATCATCAGCACCCTATATTTCA
>JTDE01000570.1:0-43590 GCA_014338405.1 Paragonimus skrjabini miyazakii | reverse complement strand
GATCCCCTTTGGTAGCTATTAAAAGGCGGCTGGAATTCGGTAACATTCTGAACCCTACTGATTAACACCTATTGATATGCAGCACGGAAGCTTACGATGCATTTGTCAGTTGGTAAGCTTTCATGTTACATATGCTTACGCATGCGACTAGTGAACGTGTACACAAGAACTAGCTAAATTTATCTGTCCGGTTCAGCTTCATTTTCTAGGTCTGTGGTAGACAGTGATGCATCGTGATTACGTTAACTAAGATCTGGATTAACCTGCTAGAAATTACAGCGTGTTACCTTACAATTGACTGTGCAGTTTCTCCACTAATTGATGCGGTGTTTATCTCGAGCAAACGTGAAATTTTCTTCCGGTTCTGCGGTAATTCGCAGCCAAGTGGATTTTGTCACTTGAGAACATTGAAATTGAACACAGAGTTGACACCAACACCCTTTTCCAAAACCGTCCGTGATTTCATTGTTGGCAATTTTTATGCTGATCATCCACTTGGAATTTGATTTAGTACGTCGTTTAAAAATCATGGCATTCAGTTTGCTACGTCGTATTACAGTTTTTGCTATCAGATGGTTGGGAGAGTAAGTCAGTTGCAATTCTTCTAACAAAGATTGAATCACCAGTTTGAAAGAATGAGTGAAATGTCAAGCGTTTGAACATTAGTAATATACCAAACTAAAACTGGTAGCTTCTAAGAAGTGACAAGGAAATTAGACTTTTCATTTCGAAATCCATGGCACGAAATCGTTTACAACAGCAACCTCTCAATGACGTGGATCTTCCAACCTGAGTTCCGCGAATGCATAAATAGATCTATTTCGTTAGGACAACGTTGTAGACATGCGAATCTCATTAGCTGTACTAAAAAGTAGCGACCCTGACGGATATTTGACAAGCTGGTCAACGGCTCATTTTTGGAAGAGGTATCTTAATGAGTACATTATTCACTGTGTAGTATTCATTAGTACAGAGGACGAGTTCAGCATAAGGTGCACACGTAATTAGTCGATATCGCAACCCACAGGAAAAGTGCTTTACATGTACACTATATGGAAGTAGACTCCATTGATTAATTCATCATCCGTACGTTCATTTGAGTGTGCGGTTGTGTAACAGCCACGTTTGAGACCGATAACGTATATGTATAAGAATTTAAATTTGATTTTTGGTTAATCCTTCGTTTAGTAAATTCAAAACTCATCCCTGTTAGGCGATATCTGTGCACATGTTTGGAATCGTTCCATCAGTTTAAATGAGACCGAAATACGGTATAACTGCTTTAGTGAAGTCGACATCTACTCGAGCTCGACAATGACGTTTCGGTTATTGACTACCCAAATATAAGTGCTTTGGTATTGTATAGATATGTAACAGTCTTCCTAGCCATACTGAGATCACCTATATTTGTGAAAGCCGCACTTTGATGTCATTGGTTGCGGTTAGCTAAGCCTGCCTTGTCCAATCCGAAGTTTTAATTAAGTGAGTGAATATTTAACAACAGTGAAAGTCTTATTCAGGATTGCTACCATTTTTCACCCTGAATTCTGTAAACACACCAGTAGAATATATCTTATTCTTAAATAAATGAATCGCAACGCTTAATTTCTCACATTGTTATAAAGACTAAACACAGGCAATGCTTTCATGTTAACTTGTTGCTGAACAAAGAAAATCAATCAATTGCAGTGCTATCACCACCAAATTCAATCTAACAACCAGAGGTGTTTCTTGTTAATTTCATTGCATATAAGTGCTTTTTCGAAATCTATATAGTTAGGCCTCACTAGAATAAATGCTATGAGCATTGCCTTCGGTGCACCCATTACGGGCCATATTATATTTAGGCTATCTATTTCACATATTTGAGCACTAAAACAGGATCGCAAGAAGCTACGATATACTTCCGAAGAAACACCCATCATTGACACTGACATCTGAACTCTGTGAAGTACGATTATCACTCATCGACACCAACACATATGAAACGTTCCATCTTGAAAAATTGTGGTTAATAAGTATATGACACCTAAAAAATGGCGGTGGCGATGTCATCAGTGAGCCTCATGTTTAAAACCCGATTAAACTTTTTTGAGGCCGAACACCATAAACGTTAACGGCAACACCACATATCGGATTGTTTCAATCATTTCCACTGCAGATCTGAAGTAACTTTTGCAAAGTAACTAATTACTCATTTAAGGTGCAACGCTTTTAAATTACCTTCATTTTGGATGTGGACGCAAACGAACATAACGACAAAATTAAAACAAACTTTCGCAAAGTTTACTCACTGATGTATGAACGAATGCAATTTATAACTTGCTGTATTTGCACTATTTTGCAAACGGATTGTAACTCTGCATTTTAAACACAAACAGGTTTTGTTTTCTGCAAAATCAGCAAGGTTCCCGTTTCGCTGAGCCGGTCGATGGTAACTTGCCTCATTATATCTGACGTCCATTCGTGTCTGGTTCATTCAGACTAAGTTACGTGATAAATAAAGCATTCCAAGTGTTACATGTGAGTCGAAGTGTCACCAGCTTTAGTTTACAGTATGGAAGACCATAGCTGCAGCTGTTTCAAAAAAGCTTTACATTTGTCGTATTTTCTTTCAGTTATGGAAGTTGCTTAAAAGGATTTGTATACCTCTCCTGGCGATATACAAACATTTTGCAGATTGGTTAATAAGTTAGGCATTTTTTTGTTTGAAGAAGATAACAGCTACAATTAGCGTACAAGATCCAGTACAATGCAGCGAAAGAAACACTTTTAAAGAAGTGGCTAGCTTAGCGATGCATGGTCACGATGCAAGTCGTTTATCCACATATCAGGATCGGAGTGACTCAGAAAATGTAAAGTTTACTGAACAGTAGGGAGGCTGATAACACCAAAGAAGTAATGCGGCCATGTTACCCCGAATTACCTGTTTTGTCTGCCAGTTTGTCTAATTCGTTTTGTCTAATTCGTTTTCTGGGTTGATAACACAAGCGTCATTCAGACTACTCGTACCATATAGATGAGGGTTGAACTCATTACATCAGTATATTTACCACTTAAGGACGAAGGGACCATATGTGCCTGGCTATGTGAATGGATGTTCCATCCACCTCCGAGTGCAGAAGAAAACGCAACTGTAAACAATACCACTTGCATTGGCATTATCAACGCTAATTAAACAACCCTGGTGCTGGAAAAGTCACTTAAATATTGGAACTGATAGTAATTATGAATCCTCCATAATGAATAGCTTGACACAATAATCATATTTTGGACTCCATGTTCACAAGAGCTTATCGTGTATTGCAGACAGTCAACCATTTTTCAGTCGGATAATTTGATAAACCATTGATGCGGATTTTATAATCAGACATGGCGAACTGCATGTCAAATAACCCAAGTAGTATTTTTCAACACTCACCGTGAATTGCGCTTGCATCGGTGACACTGTATGCATGAATCAAATGATCCGTGATTGGAAAGCGTCAATGAACACAATTTCACCAGCCAAGTGGTCGTTGTACTCTCGTGCCAAGTTTCATTTTACAATGGACGAGATTATTTTGCTTGAGAACAATTCGGCTGGACTCACTTCAAATTTCTGTCTTGTTCACATTTTTTCGCTGCGCAATGGAACTGAAGTTCATCCACTGATCTCCACTCCTAGTTTCTTTGTACAACAGATATTTATTTTATTTTGAGTTGCTTATCTTTCGAACAAAAATTTCAAGCGAAATTCTGAACGGTGTTGCCACAGTCGTTCTGAGTCACGATTCTATAATTTGCTCCAAGAACAACGTGTTAATCTATTTTGCAACGCCAGAGATGTAAGGCAAAATCTCCGACTATTTCAGAAGCGCTGACTATTCGAAAATCTCAAGCTGACACAACAGTATTTTGAAATGCATAGTGCGTGACTGAATTTTAACGGACACACCCATAGCCTCTGATATAACACGATCCGATCTGGAGAGAACACTGCAGTCGGGTAAACAACTGCTTCAGTCTTTGCGAACGCCATAGCATGCTTAAAACGACGGTTGGTTACCTTGGTAATTTTCAGATCCGCTTGGTATCTGTAGTAAAACCGATCGGTGATTTGATCGATAGAGTGCCAGCATAATACGATGTTGAGGAGTAAATGGATACGTTTACGAGAATTGTGGATCTGATATCCGACGCACCAACACGCGCATGCCTTGATCCACTTCGTCTATCTGACATAAACTGTGGCAGCAACCAGTAATTGTTGAGTGTGTTAATGATTTGACAAGGAAAGCCACCGAACTTTTATGGTGGGAGGCTGAAGAACAACGAAAGGCACTACGTGCAGATCGAAAATTAAGTACCGTCCGTCAACAGTGCAACGGTGCTCAAAATAGATATAACTTTGGATGAAAACACGACATTTAAGATCATATGATGCGTTGGCACACCCAGTATGTTCAGCTGAAAATTTATATGTTTAGTAATCGCACACCTCCATTTCCCCATAATCTAGAGTGTATTGATGAACATGCCATTATCAGTCAGCACATAATCGTTTGAGTAAAAACAAAATTAAACTAAAACGTTTTCTCGAAGTGAGTGAGCTTGTGTTGTTAAGGAAAAATATTCTTAAAACACTAGCTCGCAGTCGTGCACTAATTCCGGTTTATCATTTTCTACCTGATTATGTATTTGGTTCGCCATACATTGATATATATTTTGTGGTGCTCGTCGGAGATTTTCTGGGAGGCTGTAATATTCTTTTCGGTTTTCTAAAAGGACTGAGACTCGTAGTGTAAAAATGTAGATAATTTATCCCATGAAACACTTGACAAAATCAAATCCGATGGTTGTTGGTCATTCTGTAGCTCAATTTCAGAATACCCACTGTTGCCGAAACTTTCATTAAGCTACAACCTCGTAGATTCTGCAATGCAAACAGCCTTGACGAAGATAATTTCAAATTGCCAAGTAGATTCGTTGAATTTTGTCACAACTGAAACCAGATGATATTTTTCTTATTAATTTGATGGTGAGTCTTCACATTCTTGTGTTGACTATCAGGTTTGGTCAATTTGTCTAGAAGTTCCTTATGCAAATCCGGAGGGCTTTTACTCGTTTATTTAGTTGCTGCCTCTCTTGCGTTTACTTTTTTTCAGTTACTCGCATTCACTAGAGTACTTCAGCATTCAGATGACTAGTTCACACCTGTATTTGATAAAAAGTATTTGACTGTAAAAGATCACCGGTGAGTTTGGAACCTGACCTCTCTTTTACATACACTTTCGATAAAATAGCCTTATTAACCATTAAAAGTTCAGAACTAATCCAGTAACTGCTTTTTCATGTTGACGTAACAACAGGAAACATTTATGTCGATCAGAAAATATTAAGGGATAAAGAGCATTTCTGAGAGTGCGTTGTTTCAGCAGCCCATCAATACACTTCGAATATAACAGTGCATCAGGGTTTGTTGAAACTGTACACCTGATCCATATCACATAAGTCACAAAAAACAGCGTGTTTTTCTTGCTTTCCCTTGGCTACAGCTTTTCAAAATATCTACAGAAAAGAAGTGCTCATCAGTGATTTTTGACTGAAAAATCTTTAGAACCTTTGATTAAAGTTGAAATATTTTTAATGTGCCTTGCCAGCCAGTACTACTCAGCATGGGACTGCTATGGCCAAAACTGGTCTACCGGAAAGTTACAATAAAATCTTGTTATCTCTTTCTCCAATGATGGTCGTAGTAAGTCTGGAGGTCGCCAGTTTCAAATATATCTGTATTAAATTTTGATCAATTGTGAAGGCTTGCAGAAATGGCTCCGGTTATGTCGTATGTCTAAATGTATGGCATATTCAGGTTTTCAGTTTTGGATGGCATGATAATATAATACAATCAGAAATAACAAACTAAGAAATTCCGGCTGACTTTAAAACCTTTTGGTTCTATCCAGCAATGCTAAAGATTTGCTTCGCTAAATCAAACCTTTTGAGCCGTAGAACGGAGTGCAATTTAGTGCCAACGGAAAATATAGAACATGTGCATTCGGGCATACAGATGATATGAAATATCCACAATCAAGGTTATTCTCGTGCAGTCACGTTGTGAAACAGTCTTGAACGCCAATTTGTCAACTTAACACCCAAGAGGTACTGAGACTGGATTAAGTGATTTTTAGCCACTGCATATCTGAAGATGAGAGAAACTGTTCAGATAAACTCTATGTCATCTAGTAGAACTCAAGTTCGTCCAACGTAATACGACGCCTCAAATTCACGTTATGCTAATTGTACACTAACTATCCTTCTTAAACTTGACGGTTGTAAAACAAGTTTCCAAAAACTTATACAACTGAACGAGAGTCTTCCAGACTTTAACTTCAAAGGTGACGTCCGTAGGAAATTCTGAATTGTGTGACATACATCATGTTAGCGTAGGAAAGACTGTTCTTTACGTATTCTGCCAGGGTGCTGCTCTTTGTTCTAATCATCAACCTTAACCTTGAAAATGTTGCTCTATACTCATCAACACACTCAACTTACTGCGGTCCACTTAACCATTCTTCATCACAGAAACTCTAATTGAAATTGAAAACGTTTTTTGCTATGTGGAATTGTTCAGTGGACGTTTCACATCACTTCAGTCGTTAACAGCAGCCTTAACCTAAATTGGTTTCAAAGAACCTGCTTTAACATTTTACCCCGTTTGTAATAAAGCTCACCATTATTTCATATACTTCTGCTGTTACGGTACGCTTCACAGGATAGTCAGATGCGTAACATGAGCCTGAGGATAATTATATTGCCGATAATAGACTAGTTTAATCCGTCAGTTTTAAACGTTTGAATACAGTCGCGTGTGAGTGTTGAGGTTGCCCGAAAAGGTAAACAGCAACAGACTTATGAAAAGAAGTGCCATATTACCTCGCTACTGTTACGACTGATTTCTGGTGATTTTGCAAGGGATTATTATACACTTTCACATATTTTATTAATCAAACCGTTAACTGGCATGCGAGTACAGTGTCTGTCACTTCATGCAAAACCCTTAGCACCATCTGAACGATTAGAAGGTAACCACCAGGTCATTTTGAATGAATGGACTGGACCTATACTTTTGATAAAAATATTCTGGACCTATCCAAGATATCGAAACCGAAATCTTTTGGCAACGATACAGATGACCTTCAACGAGTTGGCCGTTCAAGGTGGGTGAAGCGTCAATAAAACGTCTCCTGCAATAGTTACAGTGTTGGCCACCACGAGTTGGAACACTTCGTGAGCTACGAAGACAGGCGTTTGACCCAGCTCGATATGTGCCTACCAATTCTGATTTGCAGCTGTTATTTGGGTTTGAAGAGCTGGGGAACATCACATTCAGTGGTGCTGGTAATTAACAGGCGAGTTCTGGAAGACTAGTACCAACCGTTTGAATGCACGTTTTTAGATGTGGGCATCCTGGTAGCTTATTCCCAAAGAAACGGTGAAGTTATCGTACTTACAGTCGAGTTATATTCCATTTCATTGTCCTGTGTTGTGAGTTTGATGCAAAGAACTAAGTAGTTTACAGTAATTACTTGTGAAGCTACCACAAAATCTGTCTTGACCCAAACTCTGTAATACACCGTTTGTCATCTGATATTTTACGGAAAATATTCAACAAGTTTCCAGCCAAATGCATTAAAGCTTACTTAGACAGAACGGGTAGACAGCTATATAAGCTAGTGGCAGGGCCCATTGGACAACGTATAACGAAATCACCTCGAAACGGCAAAGCCGTTGCCTGAGGTTCCGCATCATTGATTGTCAGACACACCATGGCAACAGGTCATCAAGTTGGCCCACTTAACTTATCACAAGTATTGTTTAACAATTAGAACCTGGAGCTTCTGGTTTATAGCGAAGCAATATCGACCAAAATTTGCCAGATGGCGCTGTGTGCGTCGATAATATAACCTTAAGTGTGAATGCATGCGTACCAATATTGAGTCAGTCTACATTATTTTATATAACTTGTACATTTTACGTTCGCGGCTGATGAGAGGAGACTGCTAGCATATTGCAACATAAGTTTATTCCCGATAAACTCAGTGAAGATAATCTAGTGTTCCACGTTAACTTACTGGCTAGTTTTGTAAGTTTGTTAGTGTCTGAATGGAACCATTAGGACTGGTTTGGCGTATCATATTCTGCTGCAGCGTCGAAGTTATTTTATGAATATTGTTTCTACATAAAACATGCTTGTATTTGACAACTGCGCAAAATTCCACCATGCGAAGGACTTTATAATGTCTCTGTAGTGATGTGATAATAGTGAGTTTCATTCTGTCCATGTGTTTACTTTTAATATAATGAACTGCAGTAGTTGGAGATTAAATTTATTGTCATCAAACTGACCGCGGTTTCGTCGAGTAAGATTAAGTATATCACGCCCACGGCACGTCGAACTAAACGACTATTTTGGGAACTCACGAGAATATTGTCGAATTCACCGTTAACAGATGGCGTACTTCTCAGCAACGGAAATACTGCTGCTGCTAATCAACATATGTGATAAGAATATTGAACAAGACTTCTTGACTGGATGGTACCTACCTGTGTATTGTTGAATAGGCGCAGTTACAGATTACACGTTTTTGATGAACAAAAACACTACTGCTTGCTGACGCTTGTGATCAAATAGCGGAGGATCCTTGGTTCTGAATTGTAACACAAATCAAAACTAACCCCTCTACAACCTGAAAATTCTTAGTTGAGACCCATTGGTGTAATCAACTTCCCTAATTACTAATTTTACTCTTTTTTGAAGAGACTGTGTGTAGAATGCATCACTTCTTCGATATGTTGTTAACAAAGTTTTATTGCATCATCAAAACCAACAGGACGGGTATCTACCTCAGGTGAGCTAGTTTGCCTCTGTTTGGAGTTGAATACTGCGTTGTGATTACTGTGCTAACTAAGCTAACCGATAAATATGCACTGCTCTGTAGCACACGTACACTTGTTATAAGCAGAGTTTCTTGGAAGCCTTGGAAGTCGCTATGCTATGATACTTGTTTTTGTGCCGCACGTTTCAATTAAGACTATGCAGTGTTTCTGCAAACAATACTCATCCGTTTGCCGAAGTCAGAAATCAACCGAATGTTTTTTTAATAAGGTTAAAAACAGAAGAGTTCATTGACCCTACAGTTATTACAACACAGATAAACAAATGCTTTGTAGCAATTTGAGTATTGTTCGTAAATTGAAACCAACTCGTAGTTTCGCTCCGCATCCATTACAACAGTATGTTGTGAGTTAAAACAAATTGGTTTACAAATAAGTTTCTACTGCAAATATTGTACACACGAGCGAGCGACAGCTTAATCATATTCAGCGGCAATAAATGCACTATAAACGTTTCATGTATATTACTAATTCTTGCATCTCAAGCCAAGAGCAGATGTTCACATCAGGCACTACATTATGTCAGGATGATTGTGAAAATGAGAAAGCATACTGCAGGTATTCATGGAGTTGATTTGATCTACGACGGTGTAACCTGATCAGGTCAGCGCTTATGACATAAAAGTTGTAGGAATTATAGTTTAATATAATCATTGTATGGGACATTATGTACATGCTGAAATATATGTTTCATATTATGTATTTTCTGCCAGAGAAGCGTCGAATTAGCAAAAATATTTACGTTGACAAGGTGTCTTCATTATCGTGGAACTCCGAACTGAATTATGCAGGGGAGAAAATATTCGTCTAACAGGGAGCACAAAACTCTGTTGATATGTTTTTTTCAACAGAAAAATTCTTGCTGGAAAATTACGGTTCACAGTTTATTAGAGTGCAAAAATGTAAAATAAATCCTCTGACTTCTTAATGGGAATACTCAATATTTTGCGGACAATTTTTCTATTGTTAACTCCATAGTCTCTACATTTCGTGTCTAGTCCAATGATACGGTTGGATGGCATGCCGGTGAAATGTTACGCTACGCCTCTGTACTTTTAATAGGTTGCTAAATACTGTCACCAGTATGGCTTCGATCAGAACACAAACCACCATATGGATGACACAATTCCCAACATACAGCCACACTGACGCGCAACACACGAGTTAAATATACACCAAGAATATAGTCAATCGGCGCATGAATACCGCGTGGACAGATCAATAATTCCAGAAGAGATAACAAGTCGCCCCATTGTCCAACAGGGTCAGAGAGATAAGGATTCATTTCTAACCGCTTAAACTCTGAGGTGCAACATTCGGAGAACATGGAAAGATTCCAAATGGCCACAGAAATTAAGGCCTGCCGGACGTTATCTACCGGAGCGCCCTTCTAGTATCCGTTGCAATGAATTTCATACGTATACTGTTTTGGACGAAATTAAAACGGTGCAAAGGACTCCAGGAATACGTCCTCAGCAATATAAACCGTGCTTGAGTCAATTATCAATTAACCACGCACTAAACATCTCTGAACTGAGTTGAAACCCACGTTTTGTTGATAAGGTGTAGAATATATATGATCTTCACATACATGAGGAAAGATAAAGTAGCTTAATCTAATACATGGAGGCAGCAATCAATAACTTTAGAATGATAGTCTACTTTCAAAAGCAAAACAGTGGCAAATTACGAACGTTTATTATATTTTCATTGGCGAAGACATGCCTAAGTAAAAAGGACTTAAAAGAAGGTGTAGCAAGCCATTTGTATAGGTTCTACCTGCCTCCACGTAAACATACACTCACCTTTGTGAGGAAAGTTGCGATGTATCGTTTCATAACGCGAAGAACCTCGAATCATAAATGGTATCCTTATTCATCCCAACCTTATCAGAACCACAGTCCAGCTATTTTGTAATCATCTTTTACTGTTCATTGTCAAACTGAGGTTCATAAAAATTTGTAACTGCTCGATTCCTAAACAAAATGCCCTACTCACTACTTTGATCAGTGCATCTTACAAAATGACTTGCGGTTGTAAAGAACAATTTCGAAAAGTAATGGGGCACACCAACCATCATGATAACTTAATGTCAAATTTTATAATAAGATTCATACTGAAGTGCTTCAGTAAACTTTATGGTACATATTACTGATGGATTCTGGAAAAGTCAGAATAGTTTTACCCACTAAAGTAACCATGGGACTTTTGAAGAGTATCGCATTACTAATAGGTATTCTGGGAAACTTTACATTTTACACAAGACCCAATTGCGAGAAAACTATACTTTGGCTGGATTTGAACCATTGGCAGAAACAACACGATCAGTCACGACAAGAGCTGTACCAGTTGAACCACAGAATCATTCCAGTAGTTCAGGATTATCATAGCTGCATCCAATTAACCACTTAGCTGGCGATCAGCTTTGTGTAACTGAGTCTCTTACATTATGATCGTTACTATAATATTTGTAAATGGTAGAAGCCTAAGGTTTGTCATCAGATTAAGTGAAATTCCATGCGAACTAGGTGAGAGATAATCCTTGAGGAATCAAACTCTAGGATAACTTCGTAGATTTCATATGATTACCAGTTCAATTGGCAACCGAACACATGACGCAGCTTCGTAGCTCAGTTGACGGAGAGTTCGCCGCTTCCTAAAATGCTATTTCCGTTGCTGGTACTAATCTAGTAGCAATCCAGACTTCAAACATATAGATCACTCCTTTCTAGCATTTTTGACCGTTTCTGCAAGCAACCAAAGTTGTTGAATCTAGATACATGTCTAATGGAAATCAAAATCCCTTGGGCACCTTCACCTGTATTTAACGTGCGACCAGTACAGTGATTTTGTACTTTATATGAAATTACCCTGTGTTCTACAAAGGCGATTAGAATTTGCTAAATATCGGTTTACTCCCCAAATTTCTGAATATGATCCCATTCGCTGAATAATTGTCAATGACACTAGGAGATAGCTCAACTTCAGAACAGTGCTTCAACGAAGATTTATTCCAAGTGAAGTGTCATTTCCTGATTGAGCTATTGTTTTTATCTAAACAATCCTTTCAATTTTCCGTAGCTGTCATTCCGTTTACTGAAAATGGCAGAAACATTATACAATTAGCTTAACAAGTGTGTAGGTGTGACTTAAAAAGTGAACAAGTGAATGCTGAACAGCATGATTAGGAAGTCGGATTGACCAAACACTATTTGTCACAAAAAATTCATTTTAACATTTGGAAAATATAGGTGCAAACGGACCACGAAGTGTAAATTTCAAATGAAAAATACCATTTTAAAATGTTTTTGACAATTTTTATCCCCATCCATTTTATTCGTGTAATCCCAGGCTTCCTGCAAATTACTGAAGTAACTATGAGGTAAATATCTTTTCGGCTTAACCGCTAACCAAATCTTTGTATGGTGTTGAGAAAAATAAACTGGATGATTTTTGTATCACAAGCTTAACAAAATTAACTTCATAGGAAACCCAGTGAAAATCGATTGCATAGCGTTTCGTCTAATCAATACATATACATTTACTACGCGAAGACATCGTTCTTTAGAAAGGCGGTGAAAAGTCTACCATTTGACCAAGAATAAAGCGGTAGGAAAATCAGTTTAAAATACACCGGTCAAGTACATGCCATGCTATTAATATCTGTAAACGTAAATAATCCGCCTAAAATCAGACTGTTTCAAAATTGATCACAGTTTAATAACACTTTGTTGTTACCTGATGAAACGGATTATCGCAGCGCCAACAGCAGCATAAAGTACCCATAACAATCGCCACTAGGACACAGGCGCTAAAAGCCTGAAATTGTGGCATTCTTTTGCTTTGGCTGATGTATAATACGTAAGTTTGTCTGTCGTGTTTGACTTTGAAACTCGGAATGGATTAACTTATTCCAAAATGTCTGAAAAATTGTACAATAATAGACCAACTTGAAAAGACCCATTGCACAAAAGACCGTAACATGGGTTACTTAGTACTGTTAACTACTAAAATTCTAACGTTGAGTTCACCGTAATCACCCACAGCCGACTTTTTGAGTAGTGTTTGAAAAAATAATTTGCTTTCCAAGCTACTAGGAATTTATGTTTAAGTCGCCAGTAACTTGATAAAATGGAAAAACATATTTTTGTTAAAGCAGTAGAGCCAGCTGAATAAATGCAAAAGAGAAGGCGAAACACATAGTTAATAAAAGAGTAAGTTTACAATGGGAATTATTATTTTCATGAGCGTAACGTTGGTTGCCCCTGTTTGGGAATCGAAACTTCTCTAACGACTATTTATTTGAAATTAAAGCTTGATATCTTAATTGGGTGAAGTTGATCCTGTTGGTTTTAGAACCCATTACCACAATGTGTTTCTCGGTTTTTGCTTGTCCTCTCATTGAAAATATGTGGCCACCGCTGATGGCGTTGAAATGGCAAACGATCTGATCGGTGATTTGTTACCGAGTGATTAAATGAACCGAAACCCATTCGTAAAAATTACATTTTTAGATAAGTACTTCAACAGAGTAGGTATTTAGGTCCATTCTCAGATATTTTTCTCTTTCGTAGCATTAAGTGTAATTGCACATCTGATCATATGCGACTCGCAGTTGAATGGAACTGGTGGTGGTCAAAACTGGCTTAATTATTTAAACATTTCGAATTAAGAAAGCCACTGCATACTCTGTGTATCCCTTATTTTTATTGTATTTTTGTAACATTCATAGGAAGCAGTTGGTGACTGTTAAACACATGACACTATAGAGAAACCCGAAACATGTGGCCAACCTCGTAAGCCCGGCTGTTCAGTTTGGTTGACTGGTGTCTGAACATTGTTAATGTCAACTCAAATAATTAAATTTATGGCATTAGTTATTGTTGACAATCGTGAGATTCGTCGTATGATATAAGTTATTCATATTTGAGGTTTGAAACCCCTGAACAAATGCATTGTTAAGCCACAGTGTAGCAGAGACAATCAAAAGATGCTCAGATCCTCCTGATAGGAGAGCGGTAAAATAGCGTGAACACCTAGTCGATGAGATAGGCACGTACAAGCGGCTGTGTGGATTGCTCGGAATTTCTCTTTCGCATGAACCAGGTTCGGAAATTGCTACGGTCCCCTAAGCCGATTGAATGAGATGACAGTATCTGTGATGGTTAGATATGTTGAATCGTGTTGTTAACACAATTTAATCGAGTAGTAACACGAACGGAAATCGCAGACAATGTGTGCAGGAACATAATTGCAGACGTATCACAATTGCTGAGTAACCCTGTTAAACGAGCCATATCAATCCCTTTTTTGGCTTCATAGCGTCTACCATTGCTTATCCGAATACAACAGTTAAACGCAATCAGCTACAAAATCACGACAGTGAAAGCCCAGGTCATTTCTGATGAGAAAAACATCAAACTAAGTAAATATGCAAAGCCATACTGGGTTTGCCAATTATAATGCCAAAACGTTTATACTATACAAGCGTAATACCAAGACAGCACCTTAGTGAATCTGTTGAAACTGCAGATTCCCCGTCATCCATTGTTTTTATTACTGGTACATCACGGCCTTCAACTTTTATCAACCAATTCACATGTGTACGCTTTCAGTCCGCGTACGGTACTTTGTAACCGAGGCGTTAGACCTCTGTCAAAACTAACGATAAGCAACAATTAAACGACAGTAGCGCAGACGTCAGGAAGGAACCATACTACATACAAACCATTTGTTAATAGCTAACGTCCGGGTCACGTAGTGGCTTTACGAACTGACATTTATAACGCCTTGCTGGAGATTGTGCAATCAAACCTTCACTGCATACCCTAATAAACTGAAAACGAATCAGTTTATAAATTTATGTGGGAATTACTCGTATTTAACTTTGTTCCAACTGAAAAGTTCCACAAACTACATTCATCTGTTAACGCAAAATGAGTTTTGAAACCAAGCGCTCACGGAAGTTCATATGGCTTAGCACACTGGAACACATACCAGCCATCTTCTGACAGAACTCCACCAGACATGGTACCTAGTCGGATAGCCTTCCATAATCTTTCTCAAAAGTAGCAATAACTTCAATGATCAGAACCAGTCGCCCATTTAACGAATAGCGGCCAAGCTGTGCTTCTCTAACTCCTCTCAAAAATAACATTTCTTTTCCACTTATAAACAGACAATATGTCTCATATTTGCTGTCTCTCATTGATAGAATGACATCGGTAGTCCCGAATGGTTTCAAAATTATTCCAGAAAATTATGGTCAGCAGTTGACAGTCTACGTTCCCTGCTGGATAGCTCACTGGAGTTTTGAAAATAATGCGCTCCTTCCATATTATGATGAATATCTCCCCCATTTTTGTAGGTTACATTGTTTTGACATGGCACGCAAAATTTTGGATACACATCCAAAAACTGACATTTAGGGTAACTAACATTTGATTTAGGTTATTAAACCGCGTACAGTATCCTGTCTCATCTATCTCATACATAGTCATTTTTTCTAAACTTGCAAATAGTAGAATGTCAGTCACCTCGGCAATACTTCGTTTGAGAAACGAAATTTATCTCACATTTATCATCCGAGCAGAAGAAGGATGTATGCTGCGGTATGTTAACAGTATTTAGCACTACTTAGTTGCCAGCGTAAATCACGTGGGTAACACCGCATCAGACAAACAGAGATAAACAATCAGCGAACATAAAGTCAGACTAGATATGACGTTACCAGGACAATAATAAATGAATAGTTTTACTAGACACTTTTTCACGCACTATGCAGTGTAATACGTTTTATGAACCTTGTTTAGTCGAAGGTTGGTTATTCCGAGTACTGTGTGCCTAACAGCAAATTAAGTTAATTTAACGAATTTCATTTGGTGGTTCGGCAGGACAAAATTGGCAACCTTACCGGTTGTTGCTACCAAACGTCAGCTCGTTTTATTTAATAATGTAAGCCAGGATACATCATGAATTGTGTATGCTGAATTAATCTTGGTTAATAAAAAAGAATATAATTCCGCCTCTACAAAGCTAAACCCAGTTTAATTGATAGCAGAAGATCGAAAAAGTTTAAGTGAAATGATTTTTCACTTATAAGCAGGGTAACAATTTACTATGAAATACGGTTCTGCCATCCTTTGGCATTTCGAGTTGTTCCTTGTCAGCATGTTTTGCAAGGACCTCTTGAATTGAAAACAACTTTTCTGCCTTCAATGTGTCACCAGTGAATAAATTCACAAATCCACCTTATGTTTCAAACGCTATGTTTATACGAAACAAATTGGTGTTGCCACACTGAAGGAAGCAGAGAATAAGCTGATTTTCCATTATTTCTGTTCGGTCAGATTTCACCGTAATGTTGCAAGCGCGGGCAACAATTTGTGTATATATGATTACGGGTGAGAAAACAAGGGAAGAAACAAGTGTAAAATACAACAGTGTAAACACTGTCAATATCGTGGTAGCGAATACCATAGTATAAGCATGTTGTGGACACATAACATGTTTGAAAATGCGGTTTGTAACAGCGCTTAAAAAGCAGGTTGTTTGGGATGCGATTTTGAAAACGAGACTCGAGAACCAGTCAATAGATCCCATTGGCACTATATCGTCTAAGCGTGTGGTAGAATGTTTCTGTTCGTAAATTTTGACGACATATGTTTGCTGCGCATGGTAAAATACACTAAGTAAATACTCTGAGATCCGTGTCCACGTTAAAAGTCTCAGATAACGTCACATATTACAAACTTGATTGTCCTGCGCTTCACATTTGGAATTGCAATACGAAGCGTTCTGAACGTAATGACCGAATGAGTTTCTGTATCGGAACTATCCAGAAGATGGCTAAACTGGCTGGTCATATATGGAAGACAAATATTACAGGCGGTTTGAGGAAGTTTTTCGTTGGAGGTTGTAATTATATTGCCGTCTAAATTTTGCAACACACGGCTTAGATTACCAAACCAAAGTGCCTTGAGTAACTTTCCCGAGAAACGTCGTCCAGCTCAGATAAATGGCGTTCCAAAATGTACTTTGCTGACAAGATCGCAGCGCGAAACATGCAAAATGTAATGGCTTACCCAATCTATATTACAATAGACAAGTGGTTGAAAATAAGTACACTTCTATCGCAAAGATGGATTACCTGAACGTCGGCTTTTGTGATTAACTAAACACTTGAATGTACAGGACACATTGAGCTCACCATGTTTGGTTATTGCGACTAATTTTTCACTATACAATTCTTTTCTCATACAAAGATCAGCAAAACTCTGGCGGAGAGGGTTGTTTATGATTATTTGGTCAGTTTCCTGATAAGCGAAATTTTGGAAGAAGACAATAATGTATTCGCGGCATAAAAACAAACTGTGTCCTGAAGTGTTTCTCTAGTCGATTATGTGAAATACAAAAACGCGGAGAATCAAGTCCCAGGTGAAGCGATCTTCTGTTTAGAGTAACTGTGCGCTAACTTAACATGGACTTTTGGGCTGGATGTCTACTCTTTCAAACATGCTTGCAAGTTCTGGACTAATTTTTAGATGAGCCTGACCATTCCCAACTTAACAGGGATTCTAGAATTTGACAAACCACAAAACACTTTGTTGATGCGTGTAAAACACGTAAAAAGGGTTGAAGAGAAACCTGCTTCCGAGAATTTGTAGACGTCCATATAAATATACAAGCTAAATTCTTGTCGATGGTTAACAACCCATCCTACGGTGTAATTTATCGTTCCCTCACTAAACACCACTCAGTGTTGACCGAATAGGCCGAGTTTGCATTTATAGATTCGTTTAACTTCACAAAGGAACGATTTCGTTCCAAAATTGTTTACTTCAATCCAATCTAATGCATTCTACGACTGATACAACTATTTACTACTGTGAATAGATAGTTTTTTCAATACAATGCACAGTAAAGACAGTATTCAAAACAACGCCTTTAAATTTGGGGAGATTTTCACACACATTCAGACGCATCCCGGTCGACTAAAGTTCACCTACCGCAGAATTAACACAGTCAGTGAAATAAAATATTTTAATTAAACTTCGTGGAGTTTCATAAATTATCCGTCAATAATCTATATATTCGCAGTGTGATTGAATTAAGTTTGATGCGAATTGACAATTTAGTATGTGGATTTGTGATTAAACGAATAACGCTAACGTTCTATATGAACAGGACAGATTTATGTCTCTAGATATATACCCTTCAAATGCTATACGACCATCATAGTAAACTTATACGATCAAAGTGCCACGAGAATGTAGAGTTTTGCTCAAAAAGGCGATAACTTTATATTCTGCTGACTCCCATAAAACGTATGCTGCTGCTTTAATTATTCAATTGATCGCTGAGTTTCATTAACGTGAGTACGCTGCCATGCATTTGTCGTGTTTTTTCACACTTCACTGAGTATTGATATGAATGTGATCATTGACTGACGTTCAGAGACTACAAAGATAAATGTGAACAGAAAAATGCCTCTAGAAAAGAGTTAATTGATAACCTCTTATAAATTAATGGCAAAATGACAAATGTGAATAAACCTGAATTCCCAAAGGTGTTAATGTTAATGTACGTATATTCTTGTTGAAGTTAAATTATGTGTTCGTTTTTTGTTTTTAGAGGATCTTACTCCACCCTACAGACATAACCTGCACACGTTATCGGATTTATTTGCTCCTACCATTCCTCAATTGTTGAGGATGTCACCTCATGAGTAAGACCGAAAATAGATCAACATATATCTGTTTTCACTGGCTGATCAATACATGGACTACAAAAAAGTAGTATTTACTTAATAATCAAAATTCGGCAGAAGCACAGGATCGGTTTTGTGGTTTTTGTCACTAACCGTATATGTGGACCTGGTAAACTTCCTAAACACATCTTACTGTAGGAAAAGCAAAACCTTAAAGTTGTAGATTCTAACTTATTTGCGAGTTATTTTTGCTGTTTGACTCGAACTCTACAATTTCTAGATAAGCGTCGATGTTAGCTGAACTAACCGAGGGGTACTCAATCCTAACGTAGTTAGCATCTACAACCTTAAGCTTTTGCCGTTCTTATGATGGAATCTGTAGCCGAGGTTCACCGGATACGCATATCTGATGAGTGGCAACAACCATAAAGTTGGTTCTGTACTCCCGACGAATTTCGACCATTAATCGTTTAATACATGTTACCATACTTTATAAAATTGTGGTACCATCTGGCGGCTTGAGGTAAAATGAATTTTTGCACAGTTCCTGTCAGTACCGCTAACATCGACTGTGATCCAGGGATTCCACTGAGTTTGAGGTAGACGGCAAAAATTACCTTCGAGTTAATATCTAAAACTAGCAAACTTCAATCTCTTCGGGCGCTGGTTGGTCGCGCTTATGTGACTAAATACAATTAGCGCAGATAAGCCAAACCGAAAACATCATTAATAGAAATTACATCAAAAACCCAAAACGTCGGCCGGTTAACTTGTGCCAATGTTTAATGGCTTTTATACAACTGGTCTATGTGTATCGTTTTTGTAGTTGATTTTCAATGTTTGTCATGGAAATTAATCCGTCTGAAAACGTATACTTGTTTGCTAAAACGTCCTACCCCATACAATCTTGAATTCTGTGATACAAACTTTTAGAATACAACTGTTTTTACGAAAACACGTGAATGATTAAGAACCCAACATCGAAGCAACTGTCAAATATCACTCTGTCGTTTTCTTGACCAAACTGAATATATTACAGAAAGCTTGTCATATGGACTAATTCACGCATGAAATGTTTCCTATCACTACAGAGTATGACGGGAACCGAGGCGAACCTCATATAAGGCTATAAAAGAAATGTGATCCAAGCCGCTGGTGTGTAGCCACTTTTAGACTGATTGAAACCAATTCTTCAAAATCAAGTTCAAATCATACAATTTACTTTAGCGATCTTCAGGTTATGGAACTCCCCGTTTGTATCATTAGGTCACCTACGCTGTTTTTGTGCAGTCTTCCTTTGTTATGTACATTAATACCGTGTCCGAGGGGCACACGCAAGATAAATAAAATAATGCTACAGTTATTCGCCACCATCCATTGCTCTTACCTTAACAACTTGCAGATGGATCGTAACTTCGATGCACTGAGGCAAAACTCTCCCCTTTTCTGATATATTATGTGAATAGACGTACTACCATTTCATCGCATATTATGACGTGTTGATCAGAAATTACTTTTTAATTTTACCCTTATCAGATATATTGTGTTCATGCTGGTGCACTAAATTTAATTTAAACATACCAATCAACACTTTAACCAAAACAGATACAACAGATACAACAAAGTTATCACTCGGGATTTTGTGGGCAGTGACTAATTCAGTAGACAAAAATTCCACTTTCGAAAACGCTGTGGATTTATGTCTACGCCAATTCTAACGGTCTAGCAGAGGTAACTGTGAAAGATGGTTTGTCCACGTTACCCCGAAACCAATGTGGTTTCATGTGTTTGACCTTGCAACACTAAAAGACTTTTGCTTGAAGCATGCAAACAGCTGGCTACAAAAGGCAGGGGTTAATCTAAACCTATTTGGGCGTAATAGTTCCGTTATTTTCGTTAGACTGTTGCTTCTGATTGTCGACATGGATTTATTAAAATACACGTGGGTGATACTTCAATCCACAATAAGTTCCAATGCTCCATTGCCATTCTCAATGGATACACAGCTTCTGCTCAGTTCGTTGTCAACAATTGATCCGAAAAGACAACTGTAGTGAACTCATTTTCTGTAACATCCACTGAGGCTTTTGCATACATAAAACTCAACAATGAAAGTAACTTTTGCTCTTAAGTCTTGCATTATGGAGATGTCAAGCGATTTAGCACCAGCCGATCATTAATTATGACATTCGTAGAAGCTGCACATTTTTTTCCTAGTATGATTGTTCCGACTGCGTAATTGGATTGTAATAACCTCAGCATTAGCAATTGCTGGTTGTTCAAGAAGCTTTATTGAGTTTGAAGGAGCTTACTTATCGTTCTATGTTGACCTGGTGATCGAGGTCAGCTGCATGACAAACAGTTTGACTAGTAGTGTTCCCATACTAGCTCGTCCAAATGATGATGTTCATTGATTGGTCAAAATCATTACCTGATCGCACGACTCACATGGTTTTCTGAACCAACTAAGACGTACGTGTGATTGACCGCAGGCAATTTCATGGTCGGCACTTTATTCATATCAACGGAGGACCGTTGAATAAAATGTGCTGTTCTGCTGTAGATAATGCTCCTTAATAGAAATCGAGGGCAACAGGCCGATGATTTAAACAAGAGGTTTCCTTTAAGGGGTCACCGTATAAATACATGTTGTTCTTCACTTGACAGAATATTCTATGTTAACTGAAGAGCCTACAACTGTTTAGCGGCAGAGGTATCCGGATCGTCCTGATCGTTCATCCATCAAACCGGAGCATTCACTGGGCATGTTCACCTCGTTCGATCAGTTATTTTTATTTACATTCATAGTTAAAGAATCTAAATCAGTGTCATCCCGGACTCGCTACATTTTTTCCCTGTAGAAAATTGCCACATGACTCCATCTTTAGCACTGCTCGATATTTATCCAGAAACTGCAAAGCGTCGTCCAACATTAGCTCTGCCATGGAAACAACCACAAACATGCGTAATCAAGTTCCTTCAAAACCGTAGGCAATCTGTTACCAGTGTCTGTGGTTATAATCGCGCCATCCTCACGCCGCCAGAAAACAAGTGCGTTCACTGGTTGGCAAAAGATGCTATCATCAAAAATTCATTTTACAGTTACGCAGTATTTTCAAAACGATAGTAGGTGGGCAAATCAAACACTTATCGGCATCCATCTCATATGACATGTAGTCTGTCATTTTCAGCAGTGGCTCATTAATAAACGAATCTTCCTCCGAATAATCGGAAGTGCACCTAGAAAATCCAAGGTTATAAAGCGCATAATAATTGATTTATCCCCGACTGGACGCTCCTCTGAGTCAAGAGTGATTAAGCATTGAAATTTCAAAAGTGAGCATAAAGTGTGGCTTCAGCATACTCTGTCATTAAGAAGTATCGTTATTTCAGTTTTACGGGGTTCCATTATAAGTAGTTACTAAGGTTCACGGGTATTTTGGTTGTTTAAATTATGGACATTTGATGCGAGGCGGTTGATGAATTTGCATGATCTGGAAGTTAACCACCGGACACGAATCACACATAACTGACGGGGTAACAGAAGTAACTAATGGGAGAGCAGCCATCAAGATTTGAGTTATAGGTTACTTATTTAAGATAAATACAACTATAAAGCACCTTTAAGTTGTAGTATACAAGTGTCACAAGACAGGACAACAGCCAAGTGCATACAATAATTGCCGAAATTTACCTCAACAAAATCAGTATGGAATACAACGAAAATATACAACAAATCGCTTATAATGTGAAATTTTCAAGTTAACCTCCATGCGTTGTGCAAACTAAGGGAACATTTGTCCAGGGGATAAATAAACGATTTCGTTAACACGTCGGAAAGAACAGAACGTGCATTCCAGCTTCCCAGTATCTTTCACGAGACAAATCATCCGGTCAGAAACAAATCTGCGGTTTACAGAAATATTCACCACTGATTTCCGTGAAAATCACTGCATGCGTAAAAGGACATGGCTACCGTGAAGTTCGCAAACATTACTTAAAGTTTACCATTTTATTGGCCATATTTTTTTCTTTGTTTGGTCTAATAATATTTTTCTACATATCAAAGTTAGTAAACTTAACAATTCTCAGTAGCATATTTTGGGTCCCCAGTTAGTTCAAAGACACATTAGAACATTTTTTAGTAGACAGAATGACCACTTACTTGAACCTCAACGCCGCTAAGTAAAATACCAGCTCTACGTATTTCATCGTTTTTTCGACAAATATCATCCAGCAATTTGCAATTTTCTTCAACATTTTGTTTATTACCGTTTGCGCTGGAAATTAATAATAAAACGTTTATCGGTTATTCAGTTATATTCTGATTATTATTCCAAACGTTGCGCGTAATGTTTAGCTAATTCAATTTTCAAAATTTCAGTATATTAGAAAAATACACGTGATACTACTCTTATCAACGAGCGTAATTTTTATCGGAACAATTTTTCCAACGAACAATTAATCTACTTGTGCAACATAGCTTGAAGTATTTTAAATTATCAAGCTTTTCGCTAAACTTCATTCACAATAAACACCAATTATGCACATTTTTTTCACCGACGATTAATCACACGAAGAACGATCTCCGGGAGACTATGCGCCAGAATTGTGTTACGTATTACTCAACAATACTCAAACAATTACCTTCGGTGACTTTCACATTTAGAATCATTTGTAAACAGCACAGTCTTTGCACCTCGAAATACACTCCAGTTAGACACTTTTGAACGGCAGCACTAAATTCTGCTTTTCATTTTGGTTGAAATAATTACGGATTCAAAATATTGCTCACAAAATGTAAGGGAATCATTCATTTCAGCCATTTGAGTGATCTTCAGTTGCGTCGACCAAAATCCTCAATTTTCCATCAGTTATCAAAAGATCACTCAAAATTAGAAGACTTCAACTGGTTTGACTTGAAGAGCAGCCCTAAGCTACAGATTGTTAACTTATGTTATGAAATAAATACTCTGTCTCTTCCCACGGCTTTCAACTTACGTGCAACTGTGACCAAACACTTGTATGTGATAATTCAGTCATGTCTACTGTGAGATCCTTGGCGCGGAATGGTCAAAATGGTTGCCAGTAGATGTCTGGCCAGAGGTCAAGTGTCAATCGTGGCACTGATATACATTACCGACGAGATCTGCAAGCAGCAAATCTCAGGTCTGCATCTATTTTCCGAGGAAGCTGACCGGAATAACCTCAGGGGTAAAAAACCTGAGTTTAACTGTTAGAGATGCTAAACTCTTATTAATCTGAACATTAAACTGGCATTACTTTTTTGAAAAATTAGTAGGTGCATAAATTCCTGGGATCACTTTATATTCGTAAGTGTCAGATGACTTCATTCTCAGAACGTTTTCCTATTTCACGCCAAGAAGTAAGTTTAGTTTATAGATTTTTTAATATACACGTGCTAGCATACTGAGTTTGTAACTGCAGCGATCAATTTCAAGGATGATCACACAAACTTGCTTACATAGTTGGAAAAACAATACCAAGATGAGAATATTGTTTCCTTAGAAAGTACACTTACGGGGTTTACTCATAAACTAATTTAAAATTTCACATTACAGTATACTTGAAAATAACTTACTCACGCTCCATATTTTCCAGCGTTTTCAAAACATCGCGATTTTGCTGTATAAACGACGATAACTCTGCATGTTGACGTTTCAGGTTGTTACATTTTAACTGTAAATCTCCTTGAACCAATTTATCCGTGATTATTCCCTCGGTATACAAAATCTGTTGATGGAAAGGTCGAATATGTAAATTGTTATAAATTTATTGATACAGTAAAAAATATTTGATACGAAGACACAATCAATATTTCGATTCACAAGGACGGCCTAACGCACAGTGCAGATTGAACCAGTTCAGCCGTGAATATTCAGTTGTGAGCTGAGATATTGCGGTAAAAATATGGTATTGCGAATCGTTTATGATATATTCCACATTTCACTATCCTGAATTCACAAGTCGAGGGTCTCATTTGCCAACAGCGATAAACACCAGCGACAGTATTGAAGATTAAAGTCGTCAGCTTATCTGAATACTGAATTAGCTGTTGGTAAGCAATATCTAACCATGGACTTGTGTAAAATTCAGTAATTCGTAAACACTGTTCAACAATATGTAAACTGTTCGATTATATGCAAAATTGGCATCACTACTTTCAGAAAACCACAGTGAATAATGCATGTTCACATTGTTGCACAAGTGAAAACATTCACTGTTCGCGTGCACACGCAAGCAGTGGTACATGAAGGGATTCATTGTTGTTGATTAGATGACCTACAGTTTAACGCCTAGCATTAAATCAAACGGAAATGGTGATTAAAGTTAGAATGTGAAATAACCATATCCTCATACGTGATCTTAACGTTTTACTAAGCCGATAAGGTTAACTAATCTGACCGTTGCAGTACAGTTTCCCTTACACAGCTATCAACTTGTTGAATTCATAACAGTGTATATCTAATGAGAAAAATGTTTAGAAAACCTCGAAGATGATGACTAGCCAGTGAAGTGTAATGGGTATCGTACGTAAACAGGCTGAAGTTGTGAGTCATGATTTTCCCTAGCAGTCCTTGTTGGTTTTGTGGATGTTCAACTGGAACGTTTGTCATGTTTTGTTTGCTTTGATGAAAAACGATGAATCCGTTGAGGCCTGTTTGTTTTGTTTTAGAAAGCCGATCATAAATTGGCTTTCATTTGTTCTTGCTGTGTGCGGTGAACGTTCATGATGAATTTTGTACCATAACCGCACAGAAAATGCTCGCTTTCTTCTTTTTAATAACTACCATTGCTCATCTGTTAAATCTTCTTTCTTCCTATTGTTTGACACGTTCTCACCTTCTTCTGCATCCGATTGTTTTAATCAGCCTATTCCCCGTTAACTGGTGGTCATTTTTCAACTCGTGATTAGTTACCCCATTTTGAACGCCTTTGCTGGATAATTTATGCATCCTGTTTATTCACATTCAAGATGAGATAGTACCTTTATTGTAATTCTGCCAAACAATAAAGTATAAATTCCGATCCTTTCGATTTCCTTTTGTTACGTTTTTCGGACCCCAAGGGTCGAAATAAGCTTTATCGTCATTGTCGGGTATGCATTATTGAGTGAATTACATAAAATCACCAGGAACTATTTGCCAGTCCCCTTGGACACATCCACTAACATATTGCCTTTCATCACGAATGCCCAAGTAGTTGTTTTCTATTCCAGGTTAAATGGTTTTAAATTTATTTGTATGGACGAATTCAAAACTCTACATTTTAGCACCAAACCAGCTGTGCTCATTCAAACGGTGTATTTATCCTTTCATTTTAACGGTTTTACGATTGGTCACTGTTATGATGTGGACACCAATGAACGAAAAACAATGATGAAAACAAGGTCTTCAAACGGTCGAAAACATTTACTTGCGCTGCTGCGAACCATACTATTCTTCTCAAACGCTGCCCAGTTTTTGTGTATTTTCGAAAACAATATGCAATGTTTAGATTTCTGACATTTTGTTAATGTCTCGAAAAATATCCTTTAACTTTTTGAACTCTGCTCAACACTGATTGGTCCGTCAAAATTGTGCTGAAATAAATTACAAGGCATATGTCACAGCTATAAGTTCGTCTCTCGATTAAGTGCTAATGCATGTCCCTCAGAGGTCACGGTTTCTCTATTATCTAGGCTATATTCTTATCAGCATGGCTTTCGTTTTCCGTATTCCAATGTCGTGGCAGTTCTCATCGCTCCGTTCTGTTTGACCTCAGAATCAAAACCTACTGCTTTTAGTTGCAAGTGGAGAAGGATACACAAATGAGGATTCTTTTTGTTATTTTAATTTGAAGATAGTTTCAGAAGACATCTCATGATCGGTAAGAGGCATCATAAATTTTGAATGGTCCACTTTCCCTGTGTTAAGCGAAAGTGAGACGCCGGTTCAGAATTCATTACTGAATTTCCCGAAGAGCCAGCCATTGAACACAACACGTTGCGTTTGTCAAATAAACATGTTAAAATGAAACGTTCTCCCAAACGCATCATTCCCGGTACCAGAATTAACGTTGAGCTAGAGATATACATATCTACTTCAGCAGTTCAGATTGATAGGGTCACAGATTCACTCACCTCAGGACACTCACTGTCTGGTGGTAGGTATTCCACTGGTTGCCAGTGCAGCAAACTCTGATTGCTGTTCAGTAATTCCACAATAGACATCACATCGAAATCGGGCGAGAGCTCCTTTAATTTTCCTTTTGATTGTTGACATCCATTTATACATTCTTCATGCTGCATTTCAAATTTGAAGCAAAAAAACAAAGTATACATTGTTCAATCTTTATGAAACCTAAATCCCCTAATACTCATCAGTAAAGATACAAAAGTCCACCAGTGATACCATAAATAATTTATATATTTTTTGTGTACCAACCAAATCTTATCAACCCTAATGCTTTCACAACGTTATCAATTACTCTGTACGCATTTTTGATATTCAACGAAGCAATCTCTCAGTTTGAATTTTGCTCATTCTTCAAAACGCTTTCTGAATGCAATACAAAGGCAAACGTTTCATTTCAAGTAGATCTCACGGTGATTTTGAGAAGGTGATAAGTTTGATAAACATGGTTTACTTGAAAATAAATACTAAGAGACATGTTTTCAATATCATTATTGTAACCTAAATCTTTTGCCGAACGGATCTTTACTCAAAAGTAACCAATTGAAAATGCTCGATAGAATACGTGATCGAATACGGAATGTTAATAGAGTGATCAAAAGTACAACTCTAGTGAGTTGCAAGATTTCATACACTGACTACAAATAGTAATTAGTAAATGATAAAATCTAAAATGTCACAATCATCTTCATTACTTCAACCGACGTTTTGGCATGACGTTTGTCACAAATATATAACTTTTCATTATTGTGGGTTTACGTAAATTGAAATGAACATTTCATCTTTATTCCGTGATGGAATTCAGGTTGTCATCATTTTGTGAGTATTCTATCCGTACCATCGCAATTACCTCTACTACATCGCTAGATTTCAGTTCAACACTAAAACTGTTTGAAAAGCTCGAGCTGTAACTGAAGTGAAGAAGCAAACAGATATCAAGCATATCAGTAAAGTAGCATTTGTGTGTCTGCTTACATGTTACCTTAAACAGTTGACGCTGGATTCACTTAACGGACAAACAATTGATCAGGAATGCGTTTTGCACCAGTTTACACAAGCGTAACTCTCTATATGATCAATGTTATTAGAGATATAAATTTAAGACATCCAATGATGAAGAGACGGCCTACTTCAATATATGTACTTGATGCTGGGACAGAATCTCGATTTTATGTGGCGAAACGAAGAAAAGATTCAACGTTGACAAACCACAACCTTTTCGATGTATGGTATCATATAATTTTTACCTGATGCAGAAAACGAATGTTATAAAGAACAGTTAAGAGACGCGGATTAATGTTTTGAGAAGGATACTACCTTCCACGTCGCAACTACTAAGAATGCTTTGATAAATAAGTGGACCACCGACTAAGATGCATATGCACCATAGGTAATTTTATTCAAACTACAGAAGAAAATAATGTTCAGAATTACCAAGCGACCAAAACATGCGCTCACGGAAGTCACGTTTCTCGAGTGTGGCTGATAATCTAGTCCCAGCCATGGTTACTGTTCTTCGTGATATAATAGCAAACGTTAAATTGTTCACGAAACAGCAAATAATTTAACCTATATAAAAACTCACTTGTACAATTTTTGCAAATGATTGCATACATACCTAGGTATCTCATGTGGCAGAGAATCTCACCCTTTGATAGTAAAAACAGATAGTGAATGTGTTCCTGTTCAAATACTTCCTCGGATAGATGTAAATATTTCGGACTACTTAAAAGCAACAAGTAGCATAGAGAAAGAATGGGGTGTTAGCCTGACACACCTTTTGTCCAACAAGTTTGGAGCTTTTAGCTAAACAAATGCAATTCGTTTTTCGACAGTTTCGTTAAAAATTCGACAACTATGTGGAAAATATACATATGTTTACAGAATATTGCGTTAAATCAACAAGAAACTATTGAGAGCAGTATTAGAGAATTTTGAAATAAATATGGGGATGCTAGCAGGACAACGACGTAGACTAAGGAAGGCTATGAAAACATTGAGTTTAATGTTCACCATGAATCACCGGTGGAGGTTTATCATGAAAAAACAAAACGGCAGGCCACTGAGAACATTCATTCGGTTCGGTAATCTTTCAATGTGTATATGTGTGTGTGAAGATTTGAGTCCATAAAATACACTGGTGAAGAATTTGAAGAAATAATTCGTTTCACCAAAAAGATGACTGAACTCAAACTGATATATGAAGTACAATCACGAGTTGCAGTTTGAATGACAAAAGTTTACACACAGATTTGAAAGCAACCATGGAACACAGGATTTCAAGAACCCTTACGTAATATATGACTTGTTTTCCTCTGTTTGCCTTGGGTAAGACTGTATGAAACCTTTGCAATAATTTTATTGGAACAAAACCTTATTTTACCGTAAACGATTATTTAATTTCCTGCCACAAATATACACAGTTAAATGTAGCTTTTAACCGTAACAAAGAAGTTTCCACTCCATAATCTGAAATGAGAATCCTCGAGCATACACCACGATATCGTTCAAGTCCGTGGACAGTGCACGTCCCTCCTCAGGCGGTCTGAAAACTGAGCATTATTTATTAGCCACTAAGGCTGAATTTTGGTTCATGATTCTTTGACTGCGGGCAATATCACGGGTTTTGGCGGGGTTATTTGACAAGAACATGGAATACAGCTACTGGTTCAGTTGTCAACAAGCCTGCACAATAATGAGAGTCTACAGACAGAGCAAGACAATAATCCATTGTATTTTCGCGAAGTCTATCTGAATACAAATCTTGCTGTCGAATATAATTAATACCCAAATTATGGCAATTGCACTCTTGAAAGGTTACTCCTGGAAGCGTCTCATCAAAAAAGTTCGGGACTTAAACGCAAGCAAACCCCTCTCCATCAAGTAACAACGACGAGTTTGGGGATTTTATCAAATTTTTCGGTTTCAGCGGTAAACTTGATATATAACACAGGCATTACCGCAACAGCTTCAGCAAAGTTTGGAAACCGTGGGCCGTGGTGGCGCACTATTACAGTAATGGTTGAGGTCAAGTCCACATGGTGGCAAACTGACAGAATATATTGTCTGATCTACGAAACTGGTGGCTTGTTAAAGCGCCTTGTTGTGGGGCCTATTTTGAAATCATTCTATTAAAGATTCTCCCATTTTTGAGATCAGGTACCTGTCGATTCAGACTATGTAACATTTTCGTAATCACATACGAATTAGGGGACACAGTGCGATTTGGTTCCAACGGGTTTATTTGCTCGGACTGTAGACACAGTTCACCTGTGAGTTTGATAAAGTACCCGCATTTTGCGACATTGTAGGTCCGAATCGACAAAAAGACAATTCGCTGGGTTGCCCGCAACGCCGCTCTATCTTATTTGAATGTTGCCTCAGTGTATACTGAATTATTTGGGACCTCAACATTCTTACTGCTTTTCGGCCTGTACTCGCTGTAGCGTTGTATATATCTTATGAGGTACCCAATAATCCCTAGAGTTTCTTGGAGCATTTCTAGTTCTTTGTGAACGCAGTTGAGTCAGCAGATATGATTTGTACCGGCGAACAATGTTCTCACAACAACAGGGTTTACATTCCACCAGGTTGAAAACGGTGAAATGCAGATATTGACCAGACCGTGTTATTTTTCTATGTGCTGCGCGTTCCTGATCCGTCCGTCCTTCAAGCCATTTGTATATCCAGGTAAGGCACAATTTCAGGTTGAGAGGGATGCCGGTTAACCGCAGGACGTAGTGTTTCACCAGCTCTCTCCCTCTCTAAAAAAAGTTTGGAGTAACGTTTACATAGCGCCTGTAGTATGACACCTGTGAAATGGTAAAAGTCACCAGCTTTACTTTTCACAAGGAGTTTTCTAAATATTTACCTTGACAAAAAACGGCGGGCTGCATTCCGCGGTGCCATCTGCATAGGATAATCCAAATTAAAACTAGGAGGACTTCTTAACCAAATGTAATTCTCAATTGTCCAACACATAGTTCTTTTGTCCTCACTGACATATTACCACACATTTGATATATGAAGAGCACACCGAATGTCTGATAGTGACTCAATACACCAAACTGTGCACCCATCTCAATTAACTCACCAAATGCAGGGAGAGATCGACATATGTGTTCACATATCGTCCAAAGTCTTCCGTGTTTTCCCGCACCAAATTTTCGAAATCCTAGAAGACAAAAAGTGATTAGTTGAAATATAGCAATAGAGATCACAATACTTCAGATGACGTGGTGGTTTTGTTGACCAAGCAAACTCAAGATGAGAAGCACGTATATATGAGCAGGATATTTTTCCTGCCCGTTTGTTTTTGAAGACAATTCCTTCTAACTTCGGGGTCAAGGCTGTGAATTTCACGCACTGATGAATAGATGTGTTGATTTTTCGTCAAACTGTATTTAGTCAACTAGTTTAGAAGGTCAGGCAAATCAGTTGACAAATTAAAATTGACCACTGTGAACCTGATGGAAATGTGAAGTTAAACAAGTTAAACAAGCATAAAAGTGGAATTCACTAGTTAGCAACATAACGGACAAAGCAAGAACCACCGAGTAAACAACTTCTCCTAAACAAAAACACAGCACGCATTTTACCGTAGAATATCTAGTGACAAATTATCTAAGTAAGTGTAATACAATATTATGCCGTTGGTATTAAATAATATATGCTGAATACAAATCTCGTCAAGTTGCTATAACTCTTAGATTATGACACCAGATTTATCGATTATAACATTCACTCACTGATAATATTTCGAACAAAAAAAGGAGAACATCTAAGTGTAGTTAATTTTAATTAAAGCAGCACATGTTTAACTGCTGTATTCTCTTGCGAAACCAACAAGCACTACCAGCAGCAACACTGTCCGAAATACCTTTCCAAATGCGAAGCTAAAGATGAACTATAAGTGATGATCAACTTAAATTGAAATGCTCAAGAGACAAAATGTTCAAATCAAATAAATGTTTGTAACGAAAGCAAATTCTCTTTCATCTTTCTGAAAAACAACAATGCTGTTTACACGATTAGTGACTGGTATAGTGTTTTAGTGAAAATGTTCACCACACCGAACCTAGAAATTTTAAGTTCCGAACGTTTTATGCTAGGGACCATTGGAATAAAACCGGCCGAGAATACACTTGGGGGTTTGTTTTGCTTTCCCTCAGCAAAAAGCAACTGTGGCCTGTTTGTAAATGCAAAACTTACCAACAGGTGAAACAAGAGACCACTCACGATACGAGTCGACAATTCTGAGTATACTACCGGTTAAAGAAACACGATGCACCGTCGTCGCATGATAATTTACTTCCATAGAAATTAAGTAACTACGACAGTTTTCAATAAAAGACTTCAGAGATTTCACATAACAATTTTCGTTTTGTTTTATCACTTCACTGACTCACACCGTCACAGTATGCATTGCACAGCTCAATATGATAGGTAACACTATCGCATTTTCCTTAGGCTCACTGCTGTCGTTTAAATTTGCTTGTCTTGCGCGCAGGGCCGGGAAAACTTCGGGTCGCAGGCCAACTGCTGATCATTCCCAGTGACGTGCATGGTGTTCGCGAAAAAATAGATACGAACTTCTGTTTACATGCATTGGACAGTTTAGTAGTCTTTGACTAGTTGGATTCGAATTTCGAATTAGTCCCAGTGCACACTGTAACGTTAGTCATTAATGAGGACTCAGTTGGTACCCTAGCTTGAATGGTAATCAGTTTTTACTCAGTTTCATTCTGTCTGTATGATGAAGGACGGAGAATGAAAAGTCTGATAACGTACGTCAAAAATACGTTGACAGATGCCGAGGCTGGTAATACGGGAACCGCTTTCTTTCGCGCGATCAAACGAGGTCGTGTGATTAAAATGAGACGAGGCAGAAGAAGTTTTCCCCAATTAAAACGAAATTCAGCCAAAAATGAGACCGGCAAACACCTAGAATAAACAATTTAAAGCTTAGAAATGCAATAAATCTCTGACTGATGCAACTATTTTGGACGAATTAGTATATTACACAGAAAATTGTACGTGCATAAAACCTTAACAATAGAGCGCGTCTGCATTTTTTTCATTAACAAGATAAATATGTAAGAACGTATGGGTGAACGATTTGAAAATAATTTCGGAATATGAGCAGTACCACAGGTATCAAGGACTTGCTTATCAAATTACACCAAATAGACGATGTTGGTTCTCGCTTGGGTTGTGCGGGTATTAGAGATGCCTTGGCAACTCCACAGAACTTGCCTTTTTACGTAATACATATAACACCAGTCATTCTTGAAAGTATATCAGATGAGGTTTACTTGATTTTAGAATAAGACCCGGCAAGCTCAAATTATAAACTTACGACGAAAAAATGTACGAAGAATCCTTTTCTTATACCAACTTTATTAGGTCTGACCTAGCAACCACCTTGCATTTTATTGATATCCATCACTCAACGCTTACACTGTTATCTTTTCTACATAACAGCACACACATGTCTGGCACACAGCTTGCTTCCCGCGGCAAAACAACTAAGCACGTGTGTTAGGCTAAAATTAAATTCATACCATAATATTCCTGGAGAAAATACCATCACTGTATGTTTAACCATCAGTAACCACTAGCGAAGCCAGGTTTACCTTTGTTCAATAAGATTACTTTAGAAAATACCTTTCCACAAGCATTTCTTCAGACAGTTAAGATAGCTTAATGAAACTGCCATCTGGCAAACTAATCATGCTGTTCAACTTTGTGTGTTACAACGACTAATCTTACTGCCCCCTCACTCCAGTTCAGATAATCACATTGTTTATGTCATGTTTTATACAAATCACACTAACTAACCTAACTGTCTTCGGCTCCAAACTAAAAGGTCTGAACAATATCAATGAACATTTTCCCAAACGAGGCTAAGTTTTGTCACTACTCATCAGTTTTTATAGATGCTTTCTGCAACATAGCGAGGTTATGTTGACAACCTGAGGTAGACCACATTCATCCAGATTAAAACGGGCCAACAATTTATTAAACAAAAATACCAGCTGCCTTATTATTACCAACGGTAGTAGGAACGGTGACCAAATAGAAAGGCGTTCAAGCTGGTATCAAAGCGGTTACGGGTTTGGACATCCTCACAATACATCTACCGTATGTGGCAAGCCATAGTTGTCACATGCGGACATTTCTACCGCAGTGTAGATCTAATAATAACCTGGACCTATATGCTCTTGTTCAAACTGCATCACGAATCTCAACAAATTTCGATCTACCTTTGGAAATTCTAAGACGAAAAGTGACTACTTCCAGTGACAGTAACGCACCTCGATTGCAGAGGTGATTCGGTTCACTAGCATCAAAAGACTTCCTACGCTGAATGAAAGTATCAAACAGCAGCCTCTTTTACAAACACTTGGTTGTGAACCCAATGCAGAACAGCTGTATATAAAGAGGAGGAATAAAGTGAAGCAGATTAGAGTGGGAGGAGAAAATGTTGTGGCACACCATTTGTTCTCTCAGTGAAGCAACATGTCAGATAAGGTATACAATTACGACACCTTACCACAGAATCTGCCTCCAGATTGTGAATGCTGTTGTTCTCTCTCCTAGTCTTCAGCTGTATGAGGAGCGTTGCACGTGTACGTACAAATGCGTATATAATTAATAACAGAATTTGCAATCTTCAGTATCACACATATACAGGTAGGTGAACAGTTAGTTGGCGCTTTCAACATTGGAAATGACCCTTATTTTACAAAATAACCCCTTATTTACCACTGAAAGAAATTTGCACAGCTGCTCAATACCATACTTTCAAAATTGTAATCTGTGTATTCTGACGCAGTGAGCAAATCATGAGCGTAACTGGAATACTTGCTTTTACTGTCAACTTGTTTAGGCTTATCGCTTGAACGCAGAACTTCTCCAAATTGCGAGTATATATCGATAGAACTTTTTTGCGAGCAAGATGAAGTTTCTACTGAACTTCCTTGTTGTATACCTGAATGTTTAATAACTTTCTCAGAATTCAGAGTTAACCACCAAACCTCCTACTCTTGAGGCAACCAAGCCGTCATACACTGAACTGAAGTTAAAACAAATAACTATGCCTCTCATGATCTGTTTGCCTACGGGAAATAAATCTGTGTACAATTTGGATCACAGTAAGAGCCGTTGAGTTGCGGTGGGAAGTGACTTTCAAACAAAAACGTTTTTCACAAGCATCTGATTGAAATTCTTTTGAAGAATGAAGTTGCACGTTTGTGACACCTGATCGAAAATATCAGGTTACAGTCCCAAAAACCACTAATGCTTTCGGAATGACGAAAACTTTTACCTGTTGGTTACAGCTAGAATTAATAATTTAAAAAAATACTGAGCATAATTTTAAAATAAGTTAGCCGTCTTTGAAAACTGCTCATTTTACACCAAGTCAGTGCATCACCTAAAAAATCGTCCTATATAATACTTTCACTGGCCATATCAGTCTGACTACTTTATGCTGCACGAATTTGTTGCTTATAAATTATTCAGCTGCGATCCTTGAGCAGCGTCTTTACAAAAGTCAGCAAGATCAAAGATACCCCAATGCAATTATCTTTTTGACTCCTTATGTTTTTGTAAACAACGTATTAAAGGAAACTTACACAGAAATTACTTAGAAGACGAAATTAGTAGTGTTACAACTTTATTTTCGTTTTAAAAACATCAACGGAAGCATACATACACTTTTATTTATTTGTCATTATGTTTTGAATTATAATTTAAATGCGACCCTGGGGTGGATAATGCAGGTTACCTTTTTTGTGTGCCTCAGTTAAATCAACACTGGGGATCACAGGTGACATAACTTCAATGCAAGAGAACAAAACATCACAAGTTTAAGAACTAGAATCTGGGTTGCACACATTTTGCATTCCGACAAACTGTCAACGAACGTTTAAGCCATTGATTTTACTGGTTTATGTTTTTCAGCAGTGTATCCATCTTATCGGTCAAACAAGGTTTATTTGAAGCGATTGTCAGTTTAAAATGTTAGTTATTGAAACAAGCACATTATCTCCAGAGTTCAGTTATTCCAACTTATTTAGCAATAATTTTGTATTGGCAAATAAACCCTTGAATTCAGCAAGTCACTTTGCTTCTCAAAAAGCTAGTTGACAAGGAAATGTAGTAAATAATACCATCATGTTAAAAATGATTGATCGATAAAAAATGTATATCTTGTATCCACGAGTGACTGAATTAGATTGCTTCGGAACAACCGACTCGCCTAGTTAGTTCAACCCTGAAAGTTTGTGATTCTTCGATATTCAAGCATCACATCGTTAATGAGTTGTCTTTCGCTCCGGTGCTTTACTAGATTAGGCAGTTCAGTAGGACAGCTGACAGATAAAGTTTTGGCATTTTCATATCAAAAACGTCAGTAGTTCTAAAATCGACAACTAAATCACTGAACCATATTTTTTTGTTTTTTGGAACCAAACTTACCAGAAACCAAAGAGTGCATCACAGTTGTGTTACGTTCAATAAATTAAACATTTTGAGCACGCACATGCACAATTTTACTGGTTGTAAAAACGGAGGTCAACATTTAATTGCATATCAGTAGTTCTGTGGAATTACTGCACAATAGTGCGACAAAACTGAAGTTGGTGGCGTCAACACACATCAGACAAATCTAAAATAGTTACTTCCGACAAAGTGTTCTTGTGCAGCTACTACAGACCCGCACGTTTGTTACACTTCAATGACTAAAATCTGTCGCTTCAAGCTTAATATCAGCTTCAATTAACTGAAGCCTTTCTGCTATTTTTTCAAACCAAAGCATCGGTTTTGAGGTATGCTCTTGTTTAAGCTCATCATTGTTACATAAACTTGTTAGTTCCAAAATTTGAACCATGGCCCGTACCAACTCGAGTGAACACTTTTGACTAGTATTCAATCCATTTCACAGTAGACACCACAGAGTTCATCATATGAAAGTGTATAACCACATATGTTGGTTGACACAATATACTGAAATGGTTACTCTTGAACAGGAAATTCCTGACAAAGTTAAATTCACAGAGTGCGATTAATTTTTCACTTAACCAGTGCATCTACCCAGGTCAGGTGTAAACAAGATTGCTATCATACGTCATATTTCCAGCTTACTAACAGCAGATTATATTTTAAACAATATAGAGGAAAATAAGTTGCTAGTTTGCAGATTCACATTCTGGCGAGGGAACAATCATTGTTTACTATAATATAGGTAACAATGTATTTTCTGGCCTACAAATAGACTCACTGACAATATTTGTGAAAGTACAATGTTGTGATAATGTGCCTTCATAGAGTTGGCCATGTGAAGCTGTAGAGCATATTCGTTGTGACTGGTGATGAGTTGTCCAATTGTGCGTAGGTGAAGGTTGTCCCGATGAGATTGGTAAACATCGCAGTAGTTGCCGTGCAACTTCATGTGAAGAAATTTGGTGAACAGCAAGAACATTGGAAGAAGTCTGTTTATTTCTCTGTGTAATGTACGCGTTACTTTGAACTTCAGAAAACATTGGTATCGGAATTGTTTGGCACAATCCTTTGTGATTCAGTGGAAAATACTAAATGTTCACGTGAGATTTAAACAACCAGAACTAAAATAATCTTCTTCCTTGTTAACAATCACATTCTGAAGTAAAATGTCGTCGTAATGTCCCCGTCAATTTCGGTGAGAGATTATTCACGGAAATACTAAAACAATCATGGACCACATTTTTCACCTGTACGGGAAACATACCTTTACTAGTGTTTCTCGTACCAACTTGAAACCAAACAAAATCAGTAGTTTTGATAATTTTAACCAAGAGGAACGATTTACATTTTACAATACCAAATCTTTGCAGATAAATTTATTGCTTATCTCTTAGAAATCATCATTATTTCATTAGTTTGGCTGGTTTTTATATACTCAAATACTGATTTAGTGATCAACCGCTGAACTTGTCCCAGGTGGTGGCGTTGTTGTAATTTTATTCAAGACATATTCAGGGGCGTACAGTAACACTTTTTACGAGTGATAACATAACCACAACATATTTTTGCCTCTAGGATGTAAACAGATGCGCTGTTATAGGTAAACCCAATAGTCGTTCTTTAGAATACAGTAAAGTTAGCCAAGTCGTCGAAGAAATTAAAAACAAAAGAGTTGTAAGATATTAAGTTTGATCAATCTTAGTTTGTCTCTAAAAATATTGCTATGAAACTTTTCAAACGTTTTTACTGAGATGTATAACTCAGAGAAAAATCTTGTGCACTGAGACTGACTGCGTCACAGGCCTCAACTTGAATGTCATTGTGGATAGCATCAATCAAACAGTGAGCAAAACTGGTTTGACCGAAATAGCGGGACACTTGTGAGATTGATTCAAGATCACAGTCGGAAAACTTATGGGAATGGTTACCACTATTGTATTCAACGATAACATAGTATTTTCAAATTCTCGACTGACTTTATTCTGACGTGAGAATCGGATAACACGTTTTAACGTTGGTAGCTCCGAACTACAACGTTGTATTCATCACGGTTACCTACCCATTAACATAATTTCATAGAACGACACATCAACTGTTCAATTTCGTTTCTGTAAACGTTATTCGGTAATGAATGCTAAGGCATATTCAAAAATAAAACGACTTAAGTTGAAGCGAAAGTTCCAATTGTATCCAGTGGTAGTCGCCAACTTTCGTGAAAAAGCATACACTTGTAGCTCGAACCGTAACAATTGCACTAACTATTTAAATACCGAATACTTTAGGACAGCAGTTATGGCCGGTATTACCACTGCCTGTTTGTTACGTGACATCCACAAAATACTTCCACAACTAATAAGGTTCAATAGATGATAAGTACGCAAACAATTTGCTAACGTGGTACATGGTAATCACAGTTTTTGTCAGAATAATGCAAACTGGTAGGCATTATTAACTTACTTTCGCAGTCATGTCGCAGGCATCTTCTAGGAGTTCCTCGATGCCTCGCCGAAACACATCAAGTCTAGTAACTTGCCGTAGACGGTGCTGCACAATACACCGAAGAGGTTCGACTATTCGTTCACGACATTTTAAAATGCAATCCTCTTCAGACTAGCGAAGAAAGAAAAATAATTAGCTAAATGAAATGTCATGCACACCGTTTATCCTGGTGAATTTTACATTTTCAAGGTCAAGCAATCAATTTACTCTCAGTCAGTGTGCACCATCTTTGTTCTGTGCTGTGGAATAAAACGAAAGACAAATTGACTCGATCCGCCAGGTGAACAGTCGATTGAATAAACTTGGCAACTTATTACTTCAGCAGTTTCCTTGTCAGATATGCTCCAGCATTCATGAAGTTGTGAACCAGTTACAATTTTAAAATGTAGAAATTGTTTACTTATTCAGAAATCATGCTACCTCAAAGCATAAATTCTTTCGGTCTGGCTTTGGTGCACGTAAAATAATTATGATAAATCACCCGCCAGTATAAAAAATGACCTCATAATTTTTGTTGCTGCATTTCAGAATCTATAGGCACTTCGTTTTTGAACATTCCATAAGGAGCTTTCTAAAAAGAGAAATGGACCCGGGAATAATGAAAGGTTTCACCCCACCTTGCAAGGAGCTTCACATGTTATGAACCTCTTCAGTCAGCTTTGATAGTACAACATACAAAGGACTGCAGTTTGTACGTGGCCCACTCAAAATGTTTCTGACGTTTTTCAGGTTGACACTAGGTTCAACTTTACCCGCGTCCTGATTCAGCATTCAGTTATTTCTGGCATGTTTCATGTTAAATCTGAAGCCATAAAGTGTGAGAACTTAGAGAATTGTTTTACTGAGCAGGATGGTGTTGTTGTTTCACAGTATAAAGCTAAACACACCAACGGTGGTCAAACGTTCAGCTGAAAATCATAGTTAGGCGATAGTAACAGCTTCTTTATTACGCACGAGAGGATTTTTAAACGTATGGATGCAACTCTATCGTCATGTGGATGGTCAGGATCTCTATTGAAGATCAATACTTAGTTACTCTCCCGGAAAGAATAAACTATTTTTGCAGCCCAAGCTGCTCTTGGGTGGCCTTTTTGTTACCTACGTTTTTCAGCGAGAAACTGCGCTGTATTTCTTAGAGAGTGGATTTTTACAATGCAATTAGGATGCAACAGATATATTGGTGTAGTCACATAGATTAAGACATAACTGCCTGAAATACTTAAGGAAAAACATACCAGATTTTGTAACTTATCGTCGTTTTTTAGAACAAGTTTCATTCAACGACGCCATCAGAGTTATAAGTGATAAGGTTAATATGAATTCTCAGAGACACTACACATTCAATGTTATACATGAATGACTCACAGTGAGTTCCATTTTTGCCTCTTCCAACCAACTTTCATAACCATTCCAAAGTGAAGTTTGGTAAATGGGCCTGAGTGAAACATTTCAACAGTTACACATTTCAGAATGTTAACTTAAATGCAAACGGCATTGTCGTGCATAAAACAGTGACGGAATAAATTGAGCAACGATGTACATTCCCAGCTTATATCCAAACTTAATTTAGAATCAGACTGACCACCACACGCTTGTACGCAATTTGTATTCTATGAGATGGTGAACGTTAAAACGATACATGATGGGCCTGTTGGAGCATGTAGCAAGCCTCGGTAGAAATTGGAAAACCCCAAGAAAAAACGTGGGAAAACAAGCCAGCAGAGCAAACATCAATGCAAACTAATAAATGCATTCCAGCGACCGGTTAATGTTGGCTAAAAGAGATCAGCTACTGTTTTACTCTGCGGTCTGGTCGCATTTACAACTGAATCCGTTAATCGTTTATTTCGAAAAGTTAGACTCCCAAAACGCACTCTAAATTGTGCAAGATCAGAATCCAAAATAGCGGCAATTGCACGCCACGCTGCTCATTAATATCAGGTTCTACGATTTGATGCGAAATTATAAGTTGGGTTGAGACAAAGTAGATTGTGGAATGGTAGCGCCTCAATGTAGTAAATGTTGCAAGATATCCACACCAAATTTCGTTCGAAGGAATTCATAGAGCTTGGGCGTCGTGGTTAAAATGTTATTGATAAATGGATTAAGAATAACACAATGTTATGAGCAGGTTATAAAACTGGCCCTCACTGTAGTAAATGTTGTTTAGAATGTTCCTGGCAAAATGTCCCGAATTAACAAATACCAAACACGGTTACATTAATATCTCCCTTATCAACAAAGCACAGTTTTTTCGGTAGGCAGGCTTGTATCTATCATGTTATCATTGTCGGCATATATCTATTTTCACGTCCAACCTTGTCACCGGGCCACGTCCGACTATCAGCCGTCCTACTCAAACAGAGTAAGCTAACCAGATTGATGTGAGAGGCTTGTTTGCGCAAGATTGGGTACTCCACCTTAATCGCCACGCTCTGTTGGCGTGCGGGCGACCACATCAGGAAAGAGCTAGACATCAACCAACTTTTGTTTGACGGACGCTGCAACTCACGCAACCCGATCGTCTGGTTTGACTCAACGGGCAGTCTCTTATTCTTGACGTTGTCGATGGTCAGATGGACAACCTGCTTCCCTGATTCGGGGTAAACTAAAATTTGTACATGTGCACATGTTTTGCGGACGCACGTAATTTTTCAGTCCATCCAAACATATCTTGTCGACCTGTCAAAAACCAGATCTTAACGTTGTGCACGCGCTCGCCTGTTTAGCAAGTGCAGCGACACATTATAAAAATGAGCTGAAAAAATTGTAATGGTTTTTTTTGAACTACCTTCCACAGGTTACATCTTCTGAACTGCTATTCAGCCTTTTTCTTTCAAATGAATCATTGATTAAGAAAATATATTTCACATATTATCTTCTACCAGGGTCGCGCATATAGAAGTAGTTATTTCGTGTGCCAGTAATCCAGGCCGTTTATGTCCCTCTGCACTGCATTACATTTTTATGGCACTGTTCAGTTGGCAGCAGCTGATTTTTTCGTCTGTGAGAAGTAGATGCTAAGGTTTCACAAGTTATGGAGCCTCTGACTGGAGAAACCGGACCAACGCAGTTCATACATGATTCTCTGGGCAGAAACGTTTGTTGCTTACCTTGAAATTTAGATGAAACTCACTTGAGTAGTTGTTGCAAATAATGAGTAAGAGATCACTCGTTTCACAGGTGTGAAGTTTAATTCAAACTGCTCGGTTGTTCAGTCACATGAGTGTTTTGAAAAACGCCAATGGTAACCACATATGGGTCGACTCCATTGATTGTTTTGGCTCATTACTCCTCAAAATCAGTTGTATTGGTAAAGTGCGAAAATCTTTTTGCAACCTCCTGTGAGTGCACTAGGACTGTAGGTTCTAGAATACTCGTCTACTTAACGCATAATGCACGCGGCTCTACGTGATTCCGGAAGCGCCCGGTAATACTGCACTCTAACTTAGATGCGGACGTTAAAAATGTAGTAATCGATCAACAATGTGAGAGATGACTTACGCAGCATGTCGAAGGTTTGCTAGCGTGTAAACCTAATGAACAACACTCACTCAGTTTTGCATTCTGTCGTGGACAGTTTCCTGAGATCTTCATGTACCACTTTTACCGCTTGCACGTATTGTTCTCGAGCATCGAGCACTTTTGAAATTGTCTCGGCAACTAAAATATGAGTAAAAACGATTACAAGTGTGATGGACAGAAGTTGTATTATCAATTTCGGAACTCCTTCACGGTTAATGTTTTCAGATCTGGTTACCTCAAATATGAACTTTACGTTTGAGTGAAGCGGTGACCAGATTCTCTGCAGTATCGATAAAACCACAGCAAAAATCTGTAGCTGAAGACCGGTTACCTTATATGTATTTATGTTTTCACACTAATCAGCTGTTCATCTCCCATCATAATACATTCGTTTGACTTACTTTACAGGTGCATCAAAACCGATACTAGAGTATTCATACGTTAAAATTAAAAAAATATGACCCGATGTTCCTTTCGATGTTGCCTTGTTGATATTTCACCTGCTCTACAGTGTTTATCTTACATTCCGTGTTAATGAAACAGGTACAAAAGGCTTGCTATCTGGCGACCCAGCTCTCTAGAAAGCTCAGGAAAAGGAATACAACTGTGTAAGCAAAATGTGTAGAATTGGTTTTTAGGCAATTAACATATCAAGGTTCAGCAAGTTGAGAAAGCAACCTAAATTTTGTTGCAATTTTGAACATTGTCTCCCTACCGCAATATAACATAGGGGTGGTTAGATTGACCATTTTCTCCTCAACGTAAGCCCATAGCTTAGTCTTGAAAACATTCAAGCATTCGCTTTTGAGTCTAAGATTTTGCTAGTGCTTTCTGAAGACACAATTGTATATGTCTATATATATATATGTATATTTATCACACAAAGGAGTGATATACATTGAATACTGTAATAAGCATTATAGCCCTTCAAATATGCACCAAGATTTATTAGGATACCAAAAATTAGATTATTGTGTCAATCACCCTGTTCCGCCAGTCGGTTGATCTTATCCCGTTTTCGGTTTGATTATCAACCAAAGCAACGTAGTGACTGTCCCAAAGCCATGCTGACTGAACGGACTCCTCAATTTGGGTGTTTTAACATAGAAAGTCGCGTGCGCTTTCTCTGCCAGCGTGACCAAGTTTGTGTAAACCGCACTGACCCTGTTTTGTGGTCAGCTGATGTCGATGTACGACAGCTTGGTGCTTTCCACCGGT
>JTDE01000569.1:198157-220113 GCA_014338405.1 Paragonimus skrjabini miyazakii | reverse complement strand
CCGGATTCCGATCGGTTCAAAGCGCTAATCAAACTGCTCGCACCTGGAAACCCGAAAGCACAACAAAGAGTGGTTGGGATGTTCTCATACTATTCGCAATGGTTTTCCAACTTTTCGGATAAAATCCATCCACTGATTATCAACAAGAGCTTTCCATTACCCAACAATGTACTTTCAGCCTGCGAATATCTGAAATCCGAACTAGCACAAGCCCCACTCTTTTCCATTGCCAGGGATGTTCTCCTGGTCCTTGAAACTGATGCCTCTGATATAGCTGTCGCCGCTACACTAAATCAGAGTGGGTGCCCCATGGCGTTTTTCTCACGTACTTTCTCTGCAACCGAACGAAACCATTCCGCTATTGAAAAGGATGCTTGCGCAATTATTGAAGCTATCCGGAAATGGCGACATTACCTGATTAGAACACATTTCAGTCTACTAACCGATCAACGTTCTGTTGCTTTTATGTATGGTACGAAAATTGCTAGTAAGATCAAAAATGACAAAATTCAACGTTGGCAAATCGAACTATCTCAATTCTCTCATGATGTTGTATATCGCTCTGGTTCAGATAATCCTGCGGCCGATACCGTATCTGGAGCATTTCGTGCATCAACTCTTTCTGTCGACTATCTTAAAAAGCTCCATGATTCTCTCTGCCACCCCGGAATTACTCGTTTGTTTCATTTTGTTCGAACAAAGAATTTGCCTTCTTCCCTAGAAAATGTCAAGTCTGTTATTCAACAGTGTTCCTTCTGTTCCCAACTAAAACCGAGACTCTACAGTCCTTCAAATAGTCCTTCAATTAAAGCTACGCAGCCCTTTGAACGTCTTAGTATTGATCTCAAAAGACCAATTCCCTCTTCAACTCGCAATTACTATATACTAACTGTAATTGACAAATTCTCCCGCTCTCAGTTCGCTTTCCCCTGTCCAGATATGTCTGCGTCCACTGTAATTACCCGATTACCCGATCTATTTTCCATGTTTGGAATGCCCTCTTTCGTTCATTCCGATCAAGTATCTACATTTATGTTGCAGGAGTTCAGACAATTCCTTCACGATCGGGGTATGGCCAGTAGCAGAACCACGAGTTACAACCCACAAGACATTGGCCAAGTTGAAAGGCTCAGTGACACTCTATGGAAAGCTGCTTCTCTTTACCTGCGTTCCAAAGCACTGAATGTTAACCAGTGGGAGTACGTGCTTCCGGACGCGGTGCACGCTATCAGGTCGTTGCTGTGTTCTGCTGCCAACGCTACTCCTCACGAACGCATGTTTCTGCATAACCGGAAATCGCCCGCAGGAACTAGTCTGCCTCAGTGGCTCGTTACGACCGGACCAGTACTCTATCGGAAGAATGTCCAAACATCGAAGTACGATCCCCTAGTAGAAGAAGTTGTACTGTTAGAGAGTAACCCCGAATATGCCCACATTCAACTTCCAGATGGTCGGGAGAATACTGTATCTCTCCGACAACTAGCTCCCATTAAAAATACAACTCAACCGCCATAACCCATTTTGTCAGACCCTATTTCAAACCCTTCTATTGTTGACACACCCTGCATTATATCCGACTCGACAGAAACTACAAGTGTACCAGAAACAAACGTTGAAAATCTTCTGTCCCACCAACAAAGGGTCAGACCTTACCTACTTCGAAATCGCGAGGCGTAATCTCGCTTCACAGTTTTGCCATTATCTCTGTCCTAAGATTATCCTTTTTATACGTTGGACAGTTGACCCCTGATACTCCACATTTACGTCAGTTGTTTTTTATATGGCGGGGAAGAATGTCATTTTATTTCCGCATCAGGTTGTCCTCTTTCCTATCATACTGTTCCCTCCATATATTATCGTAAGCTACCTTTTTTTTATTCATTATGTTATAGAGCACATGCCTCGTTTCTTTATTGATTAAAGCCTTTCTATCAGGCGTTGTCTTCTCTGCGCTCTCGGTTACTTCTCACAAGTCTATTCGTTACACACCCTATCATACGCAGTGGATATTACATCCCCTGATGCACAGGCTGTAGTCAGTAAGGTATGTAACGCAAGTGTTACAGGCACAGTGTCGTATGCGTCGGTCGCTTTAAAATAAAAGTCAAAGAAGGTTACCTCGGTTGCTCCGAAAACGCTCATGCCCATTACTGCTGACAACCCGCCAACAGCATGCAAGCAAACGACCGAGTTCTGAGGTTCTTCACTCGGTCCAAGCTAAGAAGCCCAATTCTACTGTTCGCGAGAGCTACGTTAATGATGGTATCATTTCCGGGAAATTCTCCAAGGGCACCAACACTGTTGTGCCCAAAAGGTTGACGGCCGGCGAGGACAACAGGAAGCTTTTCAAGCTTCGTCGTCGGACATTCCTTAGGCATCAGTTCTTTTCTTACAGGGTTATTAATCTTTGGAACAGTCTTCCTCCTGAGGTCGTTAGCAGCGCTTCTAATCATCGTTTTAAAACATCACTTGGCTCTCATTTTCAAAAAACTTTATTATGCAAGTAATCTGACTGTTTCTGGTATTTACTGTAATCGCCAAAAGCGATGTTACACCCTGTTTTCAATGACTGACTTTCACATCAACAGACGCCCGCTTGACGTTGAGCAAGAAAAACCGACGGGTTCCGGGACCCTTGGGCCTCTGCCTCGAACCCGTGTACCAATCGCCGAATCATCTGCTCGGGAGGATTGTCTAATTGTTCAAAACCGTCCAGAATGTGCCGCCACTTGCTTAAGGCTCCGTGACAAACGTGATCGAGAGCCCTGGACGAGTCTTTGCACTAAAATGGACACAAATCCAAATGTCCCAAACTCTATCACGAGGTTAGCGAGGAACTTGGATTCGCCACATGCTGACAAACCTCAGTTAGCAAGGGTCGTGCTTCCGTCATCCATTTTGACTGAAGACGTCCTCCCAGTGGCACATAAACTGCTGGTCAACTCTGGGGCCCGGGTATACTGTGGTATACTATGGGCTGAACACCAGAGGCGAAAGCTCGCTCAGAGGGAAACTGGAACCAATGACCGATCTCGTAATGCTATTTTTGGGGGTGTTCCCGATCCCATTAGCGACGGTCTGGAACACGACAAGAGTCAGTGGCGACTCCTGTCAACTGCACCTGAACTTACCAACGTCCAAGTTCAACGTATTCACTGCATCCTGTGACCCAAGCCGGAGTTGGGTGAATCTCGGTCACGATTCCTCAAAATTACTGTCACCTCGCATGAGATGGCATCGTAAGTACTGAAGCGGTCCCGCCATCGACGTCGTTTCATCCCTAGCGGGATTTTATTCCACCCCGATCGCCCTAAAGAGGATCGAGGTTTATTAAAAGCCAACGACCGCACGCATACCAGTCGCCTGGTAGTGCCTGTTGAGGATTTAATGACCTGAAAAAACTCTCTGCAGCCGACTCGTGTGGAATCGGTGACCTCCATCGGCGTTGCGTTTTGAATGAACCACTCCATTCACAATCCAAGGATAACGTTCATTCGTTTACTATTAACCCTGTAAAGTGCATGTACATAAATGCGCTTAGCTTAGTAAATAAATTGCTATAATCTCGCAAACTTTGTTTTACCGCAAAGTCCCGGATTGTTGCCATAACATAGTCGTGGTTCAGCACTTCCTACTTAGATTCTGAGCTCGCTTTGTAGCATGTGATCATCTTCCGTGCGGATAGAACTGAAGACAGAGGAAGGGGATCGGCCATCTATGTCCACGCTTCTCTTCAGGCCTTCCTTTTTAACTATCCAGTACTTGCTGCGATTCAGGAAACGGTTTGGTGCTGGATTCGCTTAAATGGTTCCGAACGCTGGCTAATAGAGGTCCTGTATCGCCCTCCTCCTTCAGATAATTCAAAAGACGAACTCATCTGGATTGCAAGTTTTACCCACCTCAGGATTTTCCCACATTCTCTTAATGGGCGATTTCAACTTGCCTGAAATTAATTTTCGAATCTTCTCGTACTCAGACACTGAAAATTCTGTCTGCACCATTTTTTCACACAGTCGGAGCATTGAGCTTAACGGAACACATATCTGGTTTTACTCGATGGCGTGCTAACCATAATCCGTCGTGGCTGGTTTATTTATTCACTAACGAAGAGTTGATGGTAGACAACCTCACAATCACCACGCCACTCGGACTAAATGATCACGTGGTCGTCTTATTCGACTTCATTTGCAGCACGAACCTGGTCAGCTTAACGCTTAATAATAGCAGAAACTTCTGGAAAATGGATGCGAAGAAACTACGTGGCTACTTGGAAGCAGAGTCTTGGGTGAACTACACCTCCTTTCACGCTGTAGATGACCGCTGTGAGAAGCTTACTGCCATCCTTTCTGCAGCCGTTGGGGAATCCACCATTATCAGGCTCCAAACGGAACAAGCCTCCAAGTAAACTACGCTCTTGTACACTTAAACTCATTTTGAAGAAGCGGTGTGTTTGGACGTGCCATCGATTATCAAGATCTGAAGTTGGCCAAAAAATATATGCTGCCTTAAGGAATCGGTGTACATCGTTAATTCGACGTAACCGTTTTCATTGTCAACATTTTACAGAACGCTTTATCGCTCCGAGTTGTATCATCAACTCGCAAGGCGAAAGCTGCATTTGCGCAACTCTTAGGCCCATCAGGCCTTACTAGCTCTGATACGGTGGTCGTTGATGTCCTCGTTGAATGTAACAGCAGTGTTTTTCCGCACCGACCATCAGTTCCTCAGGTTCGTCTTGACATTGAAATCGATAGCATTTACACTGTGGACACCTCCTCCAGGGCGGTGTTGGCCAAACTCAAGTGTCTTAGGGACAGCTCTCCTGGCCTCGACGGTATACCTCCCAAGGCCTTGCGTGAAGCGGCCGAACAGCCTGCTGACCCACTCAGCTTACTATTTACGCAATCCGTTTATCAGGGAACAGTACTCAGCAGCTGGAAACTCGCGAGCATCACACCTGCTTTCAAGAGTGGTAGGCGTAATCGTCCCAGTGATTATAGACCAACAGCATTGCTATCAAGCGTCTCAAAAATTTTAAAGGCGGTTGTATACAACTCGTGAGTCTTTCTCCAATATGCAACACGGATTTCGCAAGGGTCGTTCGTGTATCACAAATCTGCTGATCGCCACCGACCAGTGGACGAAAGCAGTTGATCAGGGCAATAGAATACACGTAGTATATCTTGACTTTTAATCGGTAAACTCTCCCATTATGGGGTACGAAGCAATCTTCTTCAGTGACTTGAGTCGTATCTTGCTACCCGTCTGTACAGGGTGCGCGTTAATCGTGTCTTCTCTGTGTGCAGGCCTAGCCTCAGTGGAGTACCCCTAGGTTCACTTCTCGGCCCGCTACTGTTTTTGATATTCATCAACGATCTTCCACTCTCAATCACTTTCCCGTTATTACTGTTTGCGGACGACGTCAAAATTTGGCGAACCGTCAACACCACTACTGATTCTGTCATTCTACAAAAGGACCTTGACGTTGTATTCAGCTGGTCTCGAGTGAACCTACTCGACTGTAACGCTGCTAAGTGTAAAGTTGTGCACATTTGCAGCTCTCTAAAAACCATGGATTACCTCGGCGGATACCCACCTCAGACAGTTCTTATCGAGAAGGACCTGCTTTGCACTCTCTCGAGCTCTGCGAACGCTGAAGCAAACGCAAAAAAGGCTAGCAGCACCCTGATGTTATTGAAATGTTTCTTCAGCCAGTTCAACCCTAGTTGTTTTTAGCTCCTTTATAACAGTTTCGTTCGACCGCATCTGGAGAGTGGAACTGTGATCTGGCTACCACATCTCCAAAAGGACAAGTGGTTCCTGGAGACCGTGCAGCGTCGAGCCACTTAGGCAGTCCGGGGTCTGAAAACTAGGCCGTTTGAGGAAAGGCTGAAATCCTGGAACATGTACTCTTTAGAGTATCGTCGGCTTAGAGGTGACTTGGTACTAACCTTTTTGATAATGAAGTCCCCGGATCATCCTTGTCGGCTGATGCTCAACAGGGGGAAATTGTATGACACTGAAGGGCCACCCTCCAAAACTGGAGGTCCAAAATAGCGGACTAGAATGCAGACAGAGCTTTTTCTCATTGCGCGTTTACAAGGCTTGGAACGCTTTGCCAGACCATGTTGTCTCTGCTCTGTAACAATTTTCAAGGCTCGCCTCGACCAACATCTATTGCATTAATTCGGATGCCGCACCTGTTCCCCCCAATACAGCCCATTGCTGAGGACCTGGAAATTTCACGCACCGAGATACGGTGACGATAGTCCAGTTCTGTCGCAATCGAACAGCTCCTTTGGAACACATCTCCTCATCATGCTTCCGTAGTTGCTACGATTTGTTCCCAGTGTTTGTCAGGACTCGTCACCTGACCAGAACTGGGAAACTTGTTCACCAACGCCTTCTGGTGGGCGTTCTTTACACTCTCCTCGCTCGATTGCCTGTTGAATCCCTTGCATTTATAAGCATATGTCCTCTGGGCAAGTGACAAAATAAAACAGGCACACACAACAGCATGGTCCGAGTGCAAATGGTTGCTTCAAAAGGCACAACAGTCTTTAGAAGAATGGCGCCACCTGCAACTGATTGCTATATGATCCAACTGTGTCCACGACTGAGAAGCACACGGAGGTCTCTGTGTAACACAGGGCTTCTTCCTGTGTTCGAATGCGGTGATCGAGATATAGAGATCGTGGGATGCGCACAGCTGCAGCAGTCTTTCACTATTGTCAATGCGCTGTGCCCGGACACCAAACATACCTCGTAGCCGTTTCTCGTCCGGAGAAAGACGACCAAGCTGAGCATTAAAATCGCCGGTTAATATGATAATATCTGATTGTTTAGTTTGCTTCAGGAGGTCAACGAGGGCGTCATAGAACGCATCCTTGGTAACATCCGGGCAGCTGTTCGTTGGAGCATACGCCGTTATAATGCAAACACTTTTCTGATTTGTGCTGACAGACTTTAACCGATGTATTGAGTCTGACAGCACACAAGCGACTGTTTACTGGGGTCCAATCGGGCAAACACTGTTCTCCTGTGGAACTCAATACGATTCCCACTCCAGCTTGACGACGAGATAAAGCTTCGGCATCACCACAGACCCTGAGAGAAAACAACTTCAATCGACAGGTATCTTGTGGAGAGCACAAGTGATTAACGGTTCTAGGACCATAGACTGGCATCTCCGACACGCAGCACACATAAAGCTCCAGATTTGAGAGAATACTTGTTAGAGCAGCTTGCTGACCGACTTGTTGGAGAGTGAGGACATTGAAGTCGCCAATGTTTATCACTTGTCTTGGTCTCAGAAGACAGTTATCGCCAGAAGGCACATGGAAGGCATATAAATTGGGGGACAAACTAGCAGGAAAAAGTCGTGTTGTGTGAATAATGTAACTGTCGGGAGTACGATAACTTCTGATACTTCCTGATCGTTTATGCCGCGGTAGGAAGTTGACTTGAGGGACCCCACTTTGAGCCACTGATTCAGAAGTCTGATCTGTGAGACAACAGAATGCAGGGTTTTCTTGTGGTACCCTACCCAGATCCAATGACTCAAGAGTCTGACTCACTTGCGTTGCCCGAACTTGCTAACCCGAAGTACCAGCTACTGATGCATTGTGTTTGATGATGGTACCGACGGCTACGATGCTCTCTGGTCCGTATCACACCACAGACACTCTTATGTAGTTAATGGTACACTGTACAGCCCTTTCGGCTTAGTTCCTCTTCGCTTTACGTTTTTTTGATGCCTGTCTGATATATCGGTATTTAGCAGAATAAAAGCTACATTCATCACGTTATCACTTCCTCCAGGTGGTCGTTTCCATACACTTGTTTTATAGCCTGGTTCAGTTACCGTCTGCATTACTCAGTTGATTTATCATCTAACGGGAGCCCTTAACCCACGATATGATTCGAGCTGTGTTAATTTTCAATAATTACGGGAAGCCTAGGTTGATGAAGTTCTACGAACATTATGTAATTCTTCTGTTTTTTAACTTAGTATTATCTTCAGACTGAGGAACAACAGCAACAGATTCTAAGAGAAACATTCCAATTAGTTTCGCGACGAGATGATGACGTCTGCAACTTCCTGGAAGGTGGGACGTAAGTTCCAATAGGTTTTACGTTCAGTCGCTATTCTTATATTTAGACTTGTTGGTGAACAGGACTATCGCTTGATCTACCGGCACTACGCCACCTTATATTTTGTTTTCTGCGTGGATTCGTCAGAAAGTGAACTGGGAATCCTAGATCTAATCCAGGTTTTTGTGGAGGCTTTGGACAAATGTTTCGAAAACGTTTGCGAGCTTGACCTAATATTTCATGTTGACAAGGTATTTTGTCTCTTGTTTCTTTTGATGTGATCGGCTAACGAGCATATTCAGGTTCATTATATACTTAACGAAGTTGTACTGGGCGGAATGGTTTTGGAAACTCATATAAATGAGATTACTATGCGCTACGAGGAGCAAGCCAAAATAGAGAAACAAGAGGTAGGTTAATACCAGGCTGTTTTATTAGAATATGTCTGTTTACCCTCGTTTACACACGTCTGTTTTCGCTCTGTAGGCTTATTTCTCTTGATATTTTGCCCTGACAGTATCTAGCCCATACATAATCACTTGTGTGACAACAAAAAATACCTTGTAATGTAACTACTGACAGTTTAACTTTTTCTTTTATTGGATCGTTCACTGAAGGCTATACAAGCGTCTCCACTAAAGATGAGATATTATTATGACATATGTACGTCATACAACAATCCGAGGTTCGACACGATTCTACAGCTGTTCCCTGGATTAAATACTTAGAAATTCGTTACAAGCATAAGACTGAATGCCAACCAATAGATTTTCACCTAAAGAGTGTAGTTTCATAAACATTTTCGGGGTATTTCTACCAGGTCTTTAAATATCCACTGCTTAGTACTGCAAACAACCACAGAGATGTAGTTTACAATCCATGACCTTCGTAAATGACTGATTACTGTCACTTTTATCGTTGATCGGTTGGATGTCACCCGGTTTCTGTCACTCTGTGGTTGAGAACTTACATCTGTCTTTTGTATCCTCAACAAAGGCGATGCACTGATTTGAGCCCGTGGCAGATTTTTGTTGGCATAGCTCCTGGTTGTGTAACTTGGTTGCGATTGCTTCAGCCTTCCCAGAAGATGTTAACTCGAGTTGCACCAATTTGATCCCGCGCGGGATCAAATTGGTGGTCTGTGTCAACAGGATGACTGACCAGTGAAACTGGTCTTTGGTCACAACGCAAAATACCTTTTGCCGCAACAACGGAAAAACTAGTTGAACTTGGACGGTTAAGGGGGATGATGGGTGAGGGCTTGAAATGAAACCTTGCCCTAACAACAAGGAACCGTCGGTTTGCTGCCTCCAACCGTCAACTGAACAGCTCTACTACTTGGTAATCTCTCGATGATAGGCCTACAAAAGTGAGTTTCTTGTCTATTGTCTGTGCGTTAAATTAATTGGAGACGCCACCAGATTCTTTACAGCTAATGGTTAAAGTCAAACATCATCATCGTAATGACGTCAAGCTCACTAGGTAGTGTCCTGTGGACAAAGTTTCTCACCTTCACCTGATAGTCCTTCCACTAGATTGGTTTTTCTTTGTAATGGCGCGAAATTATATAAATTTATCTACTTACCCGTTCATATTGACCTACAACAGGCTTTCTTTTGCAGGCAATCACCAACATCTCACTACATTAATTTTCAGAAAATGAATTCATTATTTGTTTCCACTTCTGATCTGAAACGAATAGCCGGGTAGACCCTGTTTGATGGCCTTAATAGAAAGGGAACATTCACCTCCTTGTTCACTAGGACAAACTTATCGACGGTGGGTAAAACTGCCCCCTGTCAATGTGCGTAGTTCGTTGTGCTCGAACTTTCTCATGACGGCTACTGGCGGTCTCAATGAAGGCGCAATGGCTACTCTTTCAAATTATCGGACTGATTAGTTGGGTTGTAGACAGCTTTACCGGCCTGATCACTGTAGTTTATCGTTTCTGTAACGAGCTCTTTAGTAAGAAGTAGCAAGACACCACAAACTGAAGGATATCACCTTGGTTATAGAAACACATACGTCAGCACATCAGTTCTATACTCTCTACTAGCTACCTCATAGTACTTCGAGTCTCCCGTGTCAGGTATCGGCCTCTGAGAGCGATTTTGCTGCTGTATGGCGCGAACGTTGACTATTGAACGACCCCTTGTTCTCAGTGTTAATCAATCAGTATGATTGTTTTTGCTAAATTCAATTTGGTGAATTCACTGCCTGATGAGCTTGCTGCCATTACAAGGGCACTGCAATAAAACGGTTAACCTACTCGATTGGTTAGAAAAGTTGTTTTATGCAACCAAGGAATCTTTCGTGTCGACAGTAGCCGAAGCGATTTTATTTTCAGGCTTGCCGCCATAAGCTAAGAACTTATTTGTTCATTGCATCGTGTCCGCCTCAGTTCCCTTCCATATTGAAAACCAAAAGATAAAGCTTAGCAACGAAGTTTAGAGATTATCCAAACCTGGCAAAAATGAGTTTCGGTTACAGTCTCTTTTATAATTCAATGGCCATAAAAAAAACACTGATATAAGAGAAGATATAGCGACTCCAACGAACATAAGCGAGATGTTTATCTGGGATTGTAAGCCGTGGGTGAAATAGCGCAGATACAGCAACATTGTGTGAGAACAGAAGATTAAAATCTTTGGGAAGCAACGTTTTGTGATGTAGTCATGGAAAGCTCGCAAGTATCACGATGTGAAAGAGGCATCACCCGTAGACGTAATTGCACACCAGATGGTTGCTATCCATACATGCTTAATCCACCATTAAGAAAACGGCAAACTGATAGGTCTCTGCTGCTAAGGCACTATGTGGTTTCACATCCTCGCCCTTTATCTTCTTTTAGCAACACGCACCCAGAACACACTTGTTCGCCCATTCTCTTGTAGCCATACGGTAGGATGTATTGGGCATACAACCAAACAGCTGACGAAGTGACTGAAGGAACGTCATCCTATGTAGATCAACCTCTCCAAACGTGATCGATCCAACACTCATGGAGGGCAATTGAGTGTCCATTTACTCTTGAGTTGGGGGTGGTAATTGACCAGTAGAATAGTTTTAACAGGGACGATTAGAGTCGCTAGCTGATGTTGACGTTTTCTTTCTCAGTAGACAGTGTTACGCTGTTTGGTTCACTAGACAACGGTCGACTAACCGCTGGTTGCATCTGCTAGTTTTCGTTCGCATGACCTGTCCATCTAAACGAAGCCGATTATAACCACTGCTTTATCGGCTGATCGATTTGGAGCTGTTAGTCAATCACATGGGTGCTTGAAAGCTGACTTAGAACGTGCTCTGTTCGTTATTTTCGCATACGCCGTAACAGTCTGCAGTCGGAGACTCTGAAACAGCTCCCTTTCTACCAGCCACCATGATCATCTGGTTGGGGACTTGGATGCTTCAGTCTGTTGTGTGGTCATACAAGGTTTACTCGGGAAGCCAGTTAGGTCTCGAGAGTAGTCGCTCGGATAACGGCGATGGACTCCTGGGTTTGCGCTTAAACCATCCTCTGGTTCCCGCTCCTGTGAAATTTTGTCATACGAGGGGTTGGTGCGCCGTCCGGTACTCTTCTTCATCACAAGTGTGAACCAAAATTGGCTACAGATGACGAAGTTGCGTGCCAGATTGTCAACCTTCTGTGCCAGTCACGCGTTGTGTTGTGTCAAAATATTTACGTTTAGGTGGTGTTCTATGACGCTTCTTCAAACGGTTAGCCTGTACCACTCAACTACTAAACCGAGTTTGTCAGTAGATTAGCTTCTACTCCATTAGGCAGCTCAAATCAACACCGGACACATCCATAGAAGACTATTCATTCGGCTAATTCTAGTCGCTTAATGTTGACAACGTGGATTACTGGGATTTTGCGAATTGTCGCGCGCCGGTTACCGTCTGTTGCACTTACAAAATGTTGGCGCGGACTCCGTACCTGGTGGAAGCACTGGTTGTTCGATGAAGTTTTGTTGTTTGACAGTTTTCAAGCGGTACACAACGCAAGTTGCTATCTTACGCTCCGCCAAGTATTTCGGAATGCGCTTTGCAGCTTCAAAATACAAATCGCCTTTACAGGCTTACGTAAATTACGCGATTATGACAATTAATTGTCGGATAATGAAACTGTGGAGGTTATTGATGAGTTTATTTACCTAGGAGGTCACGTCCGTGGCACGAGAGCTTAAGAGATTAAACAGAAGATCGTAACTCCAAGGCTATGACGGTATCGGTTCATTTAGGTCACCTACGGCGACAGAGAGGCCGCGTGAGAGTCTCGCATATAAGGTGACTGTGGGGGCTGTGACACTTTGCATCTGCGAAGTTTGGTCGCTCAGATTAGAAATCGTGAGAAGTCTTCGGGAATTTGACTATCGATGCCTGTGTTCGATCTCACGACTGGGGTGGTACCACCAAGTAAGCAACGAAGAGTCTAGGAAACGGGTGTTCGGTATTGACTGCCGAATGGGTTCATTTGTTCAATCTATACGTTTGCACGGATTTAGGTGACCAAACCGTGCACACAGGATGCCAGCTAGTCCTCTGCCGCACCGAACACTCTGGCGGTGCCGCAACCGACTAGCCCAGTGTGAAGTAGGTAGACAGTAATCTTGTGTAGATAAATGAAGTCGTCCACCAAATGGGTCGGGTTTGCCTTCCGTCTTGAGTTTCCCGCAACTTGTAGAATCGGTAGCTTGAGGCGTTAGATGAGATGGCTGCTAACTGGACTCATCGACATTAAAATTGTTTTTTGGCGGACTTGTTTACGAAGTGCACTTACTGCTGTAGGTTAGTGAAAGCCGATGTTGATGGTGCCTTACCTTTACTTGTGGCTCGGTTATTCGTTCACGTGCCGTATTCTTCTTGATGTTGAATGTTTGAGTGTAGACGGTTGTTTATTTTCTAGTTAAAACCCTGCTCTTTCTTTTGATTTCCTAGTTAGCGCTTGCTTTTTTGTTCCCTGTTCTGTAATAGTTAAGTATCAGTACGAACCACTAGCGTCTTTGACGCTAATAATACTGATATTGATAATGGTGATAATAATTCTTTGAAGCTCAAAGAACTTGCACGAGCCTACATCACAGCATTTGTTGGCTCTGGAGAATTTATTCTATCCATTACCTTTACCAACCTGAGACAGCTCGGTCACCAATGTGACATCTGTCTCATGTCAACGTTTAACTGTATAGTGCTGCCATGCGCATAATGCCAATCTGCGGTTGCGAAATGTGTGTTCCACATCGTTAACGTTCGAGGTTGTCCCATTTAAAAAAAAGATCGTTGTCTCGGGAGCATTGCCCATGTGTCGCACCGACATCGCGTAAACCGTACTGGAGTACAGCGATATGCGTCGGGAACAATTAGTCCCTCTTAACGCGATGTCGTTTCACCCCACCAGTCACGGTAACTGGGCCACATCTTACTTAATACTTACCATACCGTGCCTTATCTGCTGTCTCTGAATGTGGCTGGACAAAACAACATTGCTACCTTAAGTGTTATTTTGAACTCAGTTTGTCTGATTTCGTTCACTTGTTACTTTACTTCCCGTTTATCGGCAGACTGGTTTGTCTGGAGCTCCTGCAAGAGCGGTCTCTGCAGTACGAGATTTGAATCTGCACCAGAAGTTCAAAGAATTTCGATTTCCAGACCTCCCATCATTACAAAGCAAACTGTCCCATTCATAGCAGTACCGCCTATCCAACGTGATGACATAATGTGTGTACTAGTTCACTTGTCTCTCCGTTATTTTCTTCTTTTCGTTTATTCCGTTTTTTCATCATGAGCACACTCATTTTGCGTTTTTACTATTATCTTGTGGCTCTAATTTCTATGCAATGTAAATATTATTGTATATGTCTGAGAAATTTTTATGATTATTGACCTCTTCTCTGCAACTCTTAGTTTGTGATTACTTCAGTATACTTGGTAGTCTTAAGTAAACGGAGCAACCTATCGAACTCACAGTTCATTGTCGTCGTTCAGTTGCAAGGATCCTCGTATCTGTGGCCAGTTGTATGTGTTCATGTCGTGGGCTTCTTACTCTGTCTGGCCTCTTGTTGGAGATATTACAGAAAATGGTGGTTAATAGGATTCACTTGTGTTATTGGTATTGTGTGTCGACCGGGTCGTCTGTGTGAGAACTGATCGTTAAAGCGAAAAAGCACAAGTTGCTGAATTTCAGACGCTGTCCTGATCTTTCTTCCCACCCATGTAATTGTTTGTTTTTAACGTATAAGCATCTTTTCGTTACCCGCTTTAGTTTCTGTATGGTGTATGGTACTACTCCCACCGTTCTATCGAGGATATGCAATGTGGAAATATGTTCGCTTCATTTGACATACCCGGGTCGTTATTCACAGAGATTCAGGCATGCTGATTTTGAAAAGGATACTGAAATGACACGATCTTCTCAAAAGGATCTACTACCTCCCCATTCCCGATTCTTACTACCTTCAGGCCATCAGAAGCACATCAGTTGCAAGAACTGAAACTCAATTAGAAATTAAAGGATGATCAAAACAAGTTAGAGATAATATTTCAGTCTGCTAACAAGCGTTGGTTTCGCCTCTTTTCAGGCGCTCCGTGGTCATCCGCAGCCTCGTCACCTGTTCCACGTTGGATATACGTTCGGGTGTGTTTTTCACTGTCTTCAACCGACTTGCGTAGCTGAAGATTGCAATTGAAGGCAGTAATCAATGTATGCGTGATTACGTAACCGAGTTGTTAATGAATTGTTCTTGAACGAGGAAACATTAGTTTCTGCTTCAGTGTGAGACCGCAACGTCAATTATCGTGCAGAAATTGGTTTGCTTACCTTTTGTGAAACGGACACTAACAACCCTAAATCCACTCGCGCACTTCATCATGGTTTTTGTATCGTTAGCTAATTGTTTGTTATTGGACAAGCTAAACCACATTGCTGTCCATTTCACTTAAGCCTCACGCGCCGCATATCGCGCTTTGCACTCTTACTTTAACCTATGTATCTGCTTTTCAGTTGTACATCCAAGTCTTCAGTCATGCTCTATTATTTAATCTATAAATTGCCGGTCACTTGATGAAATCACTAACGTGTCGAAAACATTTCAGTAAATATTGTGTTGAAAATCATTATTTTCATGTATCAACACATTGGAAACCTGTATCTCCAAAACGGTATAGATTTCCATAATCAGCAACATTTGAAAACTGTGATCAAGGATAACTCACTAACTGGGCCTGTAATCAGGTGCGCTTCTGCATAGTTAGTGTTTCCATGAATTTTGCGGAGCTATTGTAGCTACGAACATTCAACTATTGCGCTGTAGGTGTATGATGTCAATAGTCTTAATTTAATGGTTACGTGATTAACAAGAGTGATTGTGCACACTTGATAGGGCGGTGTGATTATATTTAGTCCTGACTGAAACTAGCAATGTGTATGTTGGTCTGTATTCTGTTATATTACTGTTTGGTTTGTCGGAGTCAAACCCTCTCGGCTCGCGCGGTCGACGACGTCCAAGATAAGTATAGTGCACTAGGCTGATGAGTTTTGGTTTTGTCAGTCAGTCATTTTGCTTCGCCCTGTTTATGGACGCTAGCGTTTTAACCCAGTTAGCGGTAAACTATGAATTGAATGGCATGTGACCTAAAACGTATATGGATTACCGAAGAACCAGGACACTGAACTTACTCTCTGAGTTCAAGGCCTAAAATAACAGCACGAAGCCTAGATGTTTTTTGCCTGGCCTACACTTGAAGTGGAAGGCTTATAAGTTGAGTGTATGACCCAACGTTCAGTGAGAAATATATATTGTTTAGCATCAATTAGTACTTCATACTTTCAGAAGAATTTAAAGACAATCGGTCACTGCTTTTGCTGATGAGGTTTCATTTCTAACTAACATGCTTTTTTGAGCATGTGAATCAATTACGGGGTGTACATTCCGAACATAAATCCACACATGTTGGATCTGAAGATGACGTGGCATCTGCCAAAGGTACAAGGAAAATAGTCAAGTCAACCTTCCTATTGGCGGGTGCTTTCGAGTGGGTTATACGAACTTCAACGGCAGTTGACACCGGTTAGATTGATTTATCCTTCAGCAGGCGAAGCTTTCTTTATTGCGATTACTAGTCACCTGTCGCAAAGGTGTTGTTGGTTGTTCCGAGATTATGACCGTACGGATGTTCCCCCAGGCACTCATTCGGAAGGTATAACTAGCTAGATTGGAAATGGTTTTGTTTGCCAAGTACATGACCAGTCAAACTCGGGTGATGTAACAGCCTGATCAGTACGTGCTTACTGGCCAGACTTGCCACTTAGATACGCACGTCCATCGACTCCACTCATACTTCTCAATATACACCTGAGCAGTAGCCACCACCACGAAACTGGCCGTGTGCTTCCTGTGTATTTTGATCAATTTACGGATGCTACTCATGTCATAACTTCTGCATAATCTGGGAACTTGAGGCAAACTGAGCCTCCGGCTGTATCCTTCAAGTACTCTTGATCATCTGCACGGTCTAGCGGGTGTTTCTGCACAGTCAGTTATTCCACGAATTGTACGGAAGACTTACAGTTGAAGATGCGATAAGGTGCCTCTGTGACGACCTACTGAATTTTTAAGCAACATCTGGGTGGGCGTTAGAGCTGATCTAGTACTTCTACTGCTCAAACACGGAACTTACCCTGATAATCAGGAGTCTGTAAGACTTACCGAATATTTGTTGTAGTATTGGCTATGCGTTTGGATTGCTGGGGTCTAATATGTCACAACAAGACTGGACCTCGATGCGATGTAACGGCTTGCGCATTTGATGACCTATTGGACTAAGGTGGACGGTGTGGCGACCACACCGACACAGTTACTCATACCCGGCAAACCAATTGGTAGAGGACTGACAAACCAGTCTCTTGGTCCTTCAGGTTGGGGATTAAAAGAAGGTTGGCATCTTTTTCCGGAACAAGTACCTGTTCTGGTACAATGCCACTCACCCACTGCCTTGCGCTGTAAGCTTTGGTTATTGACCCTAATCGTTCTCTTGTCTAGGTACAGGTGTCCTGGCTGTATCTCAGCCCACGCACAACCATACATACTCCCAAAACTGTTAATTCTACATTACATCGGCCGTCCCGCAGCATTAGTCGGGTCTCCTTATCTACTGAGTACAGCAGGGTGGATGGGCGAAAACATGCTACTTCTGACACTTCCCTAACTGTCCTATCAAATTTACCTCGGCCTCAGGCCTCCTTCTTCTCTTGTTTAGACCTAGAATGCGAATTAATATAGGTGCTTTCAACGTTCACATTCTAAAACAAACAGGTCGATGGGCCGTTCTTGCACGAACGCTAGACTCGTTGAATGTCGATGTATGTTCTGTTTCGGAGACTAGGATCCAAGACAGTAGTCAGTGTATGAAACTAACAGCACTTGCACTGTCTACCGGATACGGTTATACACTTCGGGTGACTCCACGGCCGCCGCTACCGTTCAAGCTGGAGTAGGTATATTCTTCAGCTCGACGACAGCAGCCTCATTGAAGCATTTGATTATTGTTAGCAGTAGACTCTGTGACGTCCCTTGGGCCGGTTCTGCTAAGGTCAGCTCTAAACATAAAACCTTCAGAAGTCTTCTCACTGTGTCTGCTCATGCCCCAACTGACGGTAGTTACGTCGGTATCAAGGACGTCTTTTACTCGGATCTGGCTGTGTTCCTTCGACCGACACGTGGTTCTGATAGTCATTCTGACTGGAGATATGAACGCCCAGGTCGGCCGCCTCGGTGAGGCCGAATTCCGTTTAGGTGGCGGGTTTGGGATAGCATTCACCGCTGGAATAATGGCGGGCGGCTGTCACAGCTGTGTGTTAAGCGCAGGCTATTTTTTAGCTAGCACCAGTTTTAGGCATCGTGGACGTCATTGTTATACTTGGTGCCCACCTTCTCTGAATCAGGCCTGGTCTTAGACAGACTACGTGGCTGTTAGTTATGGATGGCGTGGTTCGATTCAAGGCTGTTGTTCCTACTGGAACGTACTTGGATTCGGATAATGCGTTGGTGCATTGTCGTTTTGCTCTTACTTTCGCTGGGAACGACCCCACGGATTGCAACGGCCGACTGTTGAAAAACTGGCTATACGATCGGTAAGGCGTGAGTACCAAACCAACTTGGAAAGCAAACCAAGCGGTTCTCATCATAAATGATCTTAGTAGCTGCTGGTTCGTGAGACAGGTACTGAAGCATGCAACACGGTGGTTCGTGGTTTGATCGAACACTGGAACTGTTAGAAGCTAGACGGAATACTCTTTCTAGCAGTTCACATAACATGTTTAGAAAAGATATCCGTAGTAAACTGAAGCGTAGCGTGGTCGTCGATCGTGAGGCTTGGTTAATAGAGGAAGTTAAGGAAATGGGAATAGTTTTTACTTTAGGGAACATCGGCAGATTCTGCAAGCCTATTCGTGATGTTGGTCCCAGTCGACCGTTTGTCAGTGAACCTATCAGCGAGGCAGATGGCACACTCGTCTATAATAAGTCCAGAAGGTTAGAGTGGTGTGTGGAACACTATGAGGTCAATTTAGTTGGCCTCCTTTTTCTACTTTGTTGCCGTTACAAACCTGTAATGTGGCATTGCGGTCGGTAGATTTAGTACCACCCACTGTGACTGAGGCCCGCAATTGTACTGCGGCTCTTAAACGTAACAGGTTTCCTGATCCAGGTGATCTCGTGCCAGCACTCATCAAAGAAGGTGGGGAGGCGTTGATAGAGGCTTTCACTCAGTTGTTTCAACTGATGAGGACAATGGAGACCAAAGCTCCGTGCTGGGGTCACTCGATAATAGTTCCCATGTTCATCATCTTCTTAGACAGCAATACATCAGTGGTTCACACTGATGCTTAACTGTCAAACAACCACCAAGAAGAAAATAATCAAGCTCTGTATAGGAAGAAAGAAGAAAAAAATGGGAAAGGGGAGGGAACCTAACCACTAAAAATAGCTATATATATGGCTATATTCAAACATACAACATCAAGGCATCCACACCTTGCAAACAAACAATCAGGCTGCAAGTGAAAGTAAGGCGTCATCAGCAAGACAGCTTCCTTACGGCTTTCACTGCCCCGTGTCATTAAGTGCACTCACTTCACAGACAACTCTGCCAAACAACGACAACATTCACGCCACTAGGCTCGGTTAGCCGCCATCTCACCTAACGTTTCAAGCCACCGACTCTTTGAGTCGCGAGGGCTCCAGCCCGTATTATAGTGTCAGGGGCTCTTGCGAAAACCATAGGGAAATTAGTTTCACCCGAGTCATTTCTATGGTTCTGGCATCCATTATACTTCATCGACTCACTTCCGCTCTGGTGATAAATAGTAGGAGAGATCAGGCAGGGTTTCACCCTGGTCGAGGATGTATTGATCAAATCTTAATGTTTGCCGTCGGCCAACACTTGCCATTCTTCTCGACTTTGAAGGCGCGTTTGATTCAGTGGATCGATCTAATTTTTTTGAGTCGCTTAAACGCATGGGTGTACTCATCAAGTATATAAACATATTATTGGCGCTTTATTCCCATACTTCAGCTCAGATTAGAGTTTACGATTAACTGCCTGACAGTTTCAGCACCATGAACGGCGTACGTTGACACTGTCCACTTAAACCATTTTTGTTCTGTTGTGTGATAGATGAATTATTGGCGGACTGCCTGCGGCCCTCAAGATGCCGGTGTGAATCTTCTAACTGATCTTGATTATGCTAGTCACAGTGTTGCTGTTTGGCAACTTTCGTGCAGCACAAACAATGCTAGGTGCTATTTCGCGTTCTGCTGGATACTTCGGAGTGCGCTTTGTAGCTTCAACTTGGAAAGTGTTTCTGCAAGATTGCCGTTAATGTGGTTATGTCGGTTGTTGGTAGGTCTGTGTGCTTGAGAACTTGCGTGGGCGACAGCGGCTGAGTTGTGGGGAATGGAACGGAAGCACTTATCTCTAAAGTTAAGGCGGTATTCGGTAATCCGTGACACTCGTGGCGGTAACTGGAAACATATCTGTGGCCTAATGGTTGCATATATAAGGCGACAGTGAGGGCCCTATCACTTTACAACTATGAAACATAGCCACTCAGTGTAGAAGACGTGAATCGTCTTCAAATATTTGACCACCGATGTTTGTGTTCGATTGCCCGTATCGAGTGGCACCAACAAGTAAGCAACGAAGAGGTTAGGAATTGGGTGTTTTGTAGTGATTGTCAATCGAGTTCTTTTGTTCAATCCTTACACTTGCGTAGACTTAGATGGTCAGGTCATGTTCTAAGGATGCCAGCTAACGGTCTGCCACACCTGGGACTTTCTGTTGGTGCTATGGCTGACTGGCGCAATATGCCAGGTGAATAGATGATTATTTGGGAGCAGAGAAATTAATTTACTCACGAAGAGGCTGACCGCTGTAGATTAGGCTCGTCCCTCGGACTGGGGACCTCGCGACTTACAGAGTCGGTGTCTGGAGATGTCAGGTTAGATGGTGGAGAATCGGGCTCAGTGGCGTGAATATTGTCGTTGTTTGGCCAAGTTGTCTTTTAGGTGAGTGCACTTAATGACGTGAGGTAGCGAATGCTATAAGGAAGATGTCTTGCTGATGACATTATTTTCACTTACAACTCTGCTTTTGTCTGCAAGGTATAAGCATTTTGATGCTGAATTCTTGAATGAGGAATTAGCTAGTTTTATCAGTTAGGTCCCTTTCCATCCATTTCTTCCTGAGAACCACTGATGTGTTGTCTGTAATGAGACTGGTGACGACATTCTGTCTGGCGTCTACGATTTCTGATGACCTTTCACTGGTAATTCACTGATACAATTTTCGGTTTCGTTAAAATCCCTGTGCACACCCATTTGAAAAAATTCTGGTCGGAATTCTGGTTTGATGCCATTTTTATTTTTGTCCAACAAACTGCCAGCTATTCGGTTGTCTTGCATTTATTCAGGCGTCATAATAGTTCAGGCATGTACAGCATCTTTCAGTCCTCTAGCCTAATTTTCTAGCTATGATGTTCATGTGCATCCCGGACTTTGTTCGAAAATTTTATACAAATTATGAATACAGTGCAAATATGCCATTTCCACTTGTGCGATATGTAATCTGTTCACCAGGCACTGTGGTCCTGGTGGAGAACGCTTTTCCCTTTTAGCGAGCGCAGTGACCTACACTTACCACGTTGGTCCGGCGCACATTTAGGCCTTCATCATACTAATGTTTATGTCTGGATGGGGTTGGAGAGCAACACCAGACATTTTAGCTTAAGGTAGGATCGCTGCGCCTGAAGTATTAGGAATATGGAGTGGCTACCAGTTATTTCGCCTCTCGAAATATTTAACTACCTGGAATGAGTTTACTTTCTTACTTAACCATTGAAAAGGTCCAACCAACTATCGGAGTTTGATCAACATGTGCGAACGGCGTGGATTTGTAACTGTTCATTGTATTCATTATTAACACAACGACCACGGGCCTGACAAAGTGGTACTGTGACTCGGGCCGCCGCTCACCTCAATAGTGACGTGGAATATTCTAGAAGAAAACGTTACTAAGAAAATTGAAAAAATAATGAAACAAGACTAAGCAGAAGAACTAGAAATGGTGTGAATGGAGGTACGCCGTTGACTGCAGCACACTGCCATCTCGGTTAGTGTGTGTAACCGACGGTTTGGGTGATTTCGAGGACCCCATTCAGGCATGTGACATCTACTCACCATTCTCAGTGGAGCGGTCAGGGTCCTCGTATTTCGTGATCACGTTGTTGCCTGACCACCACGCGGTTTCACCCAACTGTTGGTGGTCTCAGTATGTAATTTCTGGTGTGGTTAACGTCCAGCTGGCAT
>JTDE01000569.1:186665-197942 GCA_014338405.1 Paragonimus skrjabini miyazakii | reverse complement strand
CTCGGATAGCGTCTCCAACCAGCGGTTTGAGTGATCACGAAGACCCCAGTTGATCGCGCATCCCGAGCGTTCCGGAATACGCGCCGGCGAAGTGCCACATTGCTTACACGATCAGTCCATTCAGTGGTCAAACATACCAAGCCTGTTGATATCTTCCTTGCGAACAGGCCAAGTTTCCCAACTATAGAGCGAAACAGAACGTACACAAGCATTATACACTCTTCCTTTCAGCGACAACCGAACGTCTTTTCGACGCTGCAGATAACGCAGTTTGGCAAATGGCAACTAGTGCGTTTGCTATCCTCGCTGATTTCTCAGCAACAATATTACAGGCTGATGAGATAGTGCTACCGAAGTATGTGAAACTGTTCACAGTCTCGAGCAGATTGCCTGCAATGAGGAGCTTATGAGTCGAAATGTCCCAGTTTTGAAGCGACACTTTGCATTTTAAAGGTGCGAAGCGCATTCTCGACAAACTAGCTTGGTCACATCTTATTCACAATGGTGTGCATGTCTTCGGCAGAGGGGCTAAGTAAGACAATGTCGTCCGCATACTCCAGATCGGCCAATCTAGCGCCAGGAAGAAGCTCAACACCCATCCCAATGTATTCCCAAAGCGCACCCTCCAGAATATCGTCCATGACAAACTTGAACAGGAAGGGGGAAATCGGACACCCCTGACAAACACCACGAGAAGTGATGAATGCCCGAGACAGTTGTCCATAAACTCTCACCCTGCTTGCAGAGCGAGCATACAGTAATCTCAATAGATTCCCGTATTTCCCTGGTATTCCACTGCAAAGGAGGCAGTTCCGGGGAACATTACGAATTGAATCGACAGCAGCCTTTAGTTCTAAAAACACCACGACCGCCGGCTGCTTATATGAGTTGGGATGTTCCATGACTCATCGCAGCATAAAAATGTGGTCAGCGTACTCTCGACCGAATCGGAATCCTGTCTGTTCTTTGCGTATCTGACTTTCTTTGAGTTTAGTGAACCGATGAAAAATGAGATCAGTGGGTAAATTGGACGCAACAACCACTAGACTGATGCCTCTACAGTTCGAAACATTGAGTTCCCTTTATCCAGTTCATTAAGACGGCAAGAAGACATACAGTTGTCACAGACTTTGAGCCCCCTTTTTGATAAGGAGAATTACTGTTGATAGGCACCAATCACGAAGTACCTCATCGGTCTCCCAAATCGTTTGGAAGAGTTTCGCCAGTTCTGATGTCAAACTCTCCCCGCCATCCTTTAGAAGAGAAACAAAGGAGAGATCTGGTCCAGCACTGTACGCTTCAATAAGTTAAGCTCTAGGACCAATTCTGCTTTCCATGGAGGGCCGTCTGGAACGCAGTAACATACCATTTGGATACTGTCGTCCACATGGTCTGATTGAGATCAGCTGAACTGTTTCTCAAAATGTTTAACCCACCCGTCAAATCGACGCGGTTGACTGGGGATAATTGAAACATCTTTCTCATGTATGGTCTCACTTATACCGACTCGTCGGCTATTACAACCACGGATCAGGGAAAAAAGCCTTCCGCTGTTCCCAGATAAAAAAGCTCTTCCTATCTGTTCCAACTGTTAAGCTAAGTGGTGGTCATGATCTTTACGCTGTCATCAGAATATTGATCTTGAATCACCCGCGAATCTGTAAGTCCTAATCATCTAAGCCAAAGTGTGATGTTCGAAGTGTTGAACACGAACTTTATTGGCAGCGAGCGATTTACAGCGTTAAAATCATATATTCGTGCGAATTTTGAACTCACTCTGCTGCAAGAAACAGGTTCTCATGCTAAAAACAGAAGACTGTTTGGTCTTTTCGTGTATCGTGGCTGATAATTGTGCTTCGTTAAACCCAACATTTTGCTACTGTGTTTGCTGCTGGAAAATTTCTACAACTTAATTGACCAATGGTGATTTTTTGTCAAGTACAGTTCCGACCAGCTTAGTTATGTACAAATTATTTTCAAGAGTAGAAGTCGTTTTTCTTACTCATATTACCTCACTTATAGTCATGAGAACTGTTATTGTTGATAGGCAGATTCGTTAGAAGTAAACCAGTTGAAAAATCCACCTTTCGGCTGAATTCATAGGACTGACTACGGCTTCAGGATATCTCAAGCAGTTCAAGTTGAAATCAGCTGTCGGGCATTGAGTTCCAGAAAGACAAACGAGTTGACTTGTTTTGGTTTTGCATGATGGACGACTCTGCTCAGAGCCAACACACGCTTGCGCACTACATTGTCTAAATCACATCCACTGACGACAAGATCAAACACAGAAATATGACACTGACCCTGTCAGGTGGCGAATTAGCAAATATACTTTACACAATGTAGTGAATATTGGTACTTACGAACTGCACAAAATGAAACAAACAGGGCGTCATGTAGCAAGTCACTATCTCGTTTTCCAAAACTCTGAAAAGTGATAAATTTACCAATAGGCGATGAATACGGGGACTTCAAGGGAACCATACCTAATACTCAACCAAACTGACAACTGGGGTCTGATCAGGATAGGGCATGTTAAACAGTTTGGGTTATATAAATTAAACTTTGTAGTCTGTTGTAAACTCCCACGCTACATCGACAACAGAGTAAAAGGGTGCTTGACAGAACTCGAATTTTTTGTTTTGTCTTAAGATCGGTAAGATGGAAGCTTTTTGCTCAAGGCGTAACACAACTGACCTCGCTAATTGCTTCTTCGTCAAATCAAAAGGCGAAAACAAAAAGTCAAATTGTTTCGCCTGAAAGCATGCACTGCAGGAATAAAATACTTAGGTATATGTGCAGCGTATGGCAGTCTCCATATATTCTCATATCAGAAGATTAAAGGACGGTTGTCAAAACTAGTAGCTGACGTTATTAAGTAACCAACGAGCATGGCGAATTAAAGGTCGAGTAGGTAAATATATGCTGAAAGTTACATCCAAATTGTCTCTGGAATTTCTGTTCGTTCCGATTGGCTGAAATTGTTTACTCTGAGAATGAGGTGTTTTTAAAAAGAAAAAAGTTTTTTCACTTATTATGACATCCAAACGTGGGTTGGTTAGCAGTTATAGAAACCAAAAACCATCTCCGTGATGAGAGAAAAACGATTGACTCGGTCCTAATTAGCGGAACTGTGCAGAGCGGACGAGACATTTTATGCCGCCATGCTCATTAGTGACCCTAACTCTTTTTTCGGTAACCGTTCTGTTTGATATCTTGAAAACGCTTGGTCACTGCGCGCCCTATAAATACTTTATAATTGTCGCCTTTGTCGCACAAGTGTTGGGGCGGAACAAAGCGGTTTCCTTTGTACACGACTTTTGGCTTTTCTTGGGAGCAAATCGCGGGACAGTTGCGGTATTTTCGAGACCGAGATTATCCGTGTTAATTAGTACTGGGACGATAATCCGATTTGTATCAAGCGTACCACTATATCGAGAACGATCCAGCGTATTGTTTACAACGGATATATCAGGACTACTGCTGACGGGGTGTAAAATAAGACATGCAATACACGTTGAGAGGTATAAGTTCTAGGAACGAAAGTACTGACCTTTACTAGGAGGACACGGATTAATAGCCTGATCGCAAAAGCTACAAATGTTATACATGTTGGCGAGAATATTTGTGACAGTTGCTAAGCTGCTAGACATGACTAAACATTTTATCGATATAACTGAAAATCTTTCGGCTTGTGTGAATTATGAGAAGAAAATTTGTAAGATATTTATTGACTGAGCTCACTAACAAAACATACATTTCGACTGAATATTCTAGCGCAAATTAGGCATCAGGTTTGCGATGCTATTAGTTGTGAGCCTGGAATATTCATCGTTAACTGAAAGGTCCCGGACTTTACTCAAAAGATACGTCAGTGTTGAAATGCGCTGTCTGACTTCCTTAATCTTGCGAAAATTATGGCTACGTTTCAATGTCTAAGCGATTTAATCATCTGTCATATTCAGATAATGGTCCCATACCCGGTATACATCCCGAATCTTCTACATCGGTGATTGTTTTATGGTATGATGATTGGTTGCAAAAGAACTCTTACATATCTGTTTTCATTTCAAAGAAATCGACATTGATAGCCTTTTATTGTTAGGATACTGCACAAACTTCGGATAAGGAAATTATTAAACGGTCTTTGAACATGTAGCATTTTACAGGTTTTCTTGAATTGCAACAAAAACCTAACTGGTTTTTTTGTGGTCAACTGCCATAACTTTAAAACGTGAAGCTAGTTTAAAATGGTTTTGATGATGTCAAACGATTTTAATGAGCCATTATGAACATGATTAAACTTGACATCTGCACCATCATTGAGAATTCGAAACTAACTTTAGTGAATTAAGCGTTTCGGCCATATGAGCCTCCGTCTCATTAACGTTCACAATCATCAGTGTTTTTGCATTACCTCCAAGCGAGTCCTGCATCAATGTTGTGAGTTTGCTGTTTCCATATGGCACATCAGATTGAGCTAGATACAGTCCTGTGATCACATCTCCCAGAGTCGAGAGCGAGTCGTTAATTGCTTGAAATTCCTTAAGAAAAACAAAACTCAATAAGTTATCGACTTCCTTTAAGATTGTTGACAGTACAACTAAAGCGTCAAAAGTCACGATTGCAAATCTCTGTTTCTTTTTTGTTTATTTTGTCATCTATTATTGTTCAGCTGGTAACGTTTAGAATATCACAAATAGGCCATGCGTCTCGTCAATACATGGCGCACTCACAGACAAACGCTGACAAACGCAGACAAACGTTGTCTACTTGATTTTAAAGTCTATTAATACCTGGATTGCTTTTTGATATTTTTTATTTCTAATTAGAACAAATCCATTTTACTTTCGATTCGATCTTGTTAGAGCTCGTCAGTAGTGCATATCCTTCTCACGGGCGGAATTTTGACTCCGGTCACATTTTCATTGGACAGACATGTTGACCAATGCGCCGTTGATCTCTGGTTGCCTACAACCAAATGATGGTGTCTGAACGCTTAATCACATTCGCTTTTGAATAATGGACAGTTTCACCGACCGTCTCGATATGAGACACAATTGTTGCATGTTAACTCTATAGATGACCCTCGGCTTAGGATTTGTAAGTTGGTTCAAGATTTCGGATTTGGTTAAACCTGTCCAACAATAGCTCAGATTACTGGCAAGTACTCGGGAATTTTTGTGTTCTCAAATCAAGTTACATTTATTTGTTACCGGCCTTCTCTTGAGTTTCCAGCCAGCTTCGTTCAAATGATACATGTAAGACTCGAGCTTTGATCCTGACAGAGTTCATCTGTAATGTATATCCTTGCCTTGAGCGGTACTAGGAGTGAAACTCGTGTATGCTGCTTCTTTTTAGAAAATGGTTGGATGGAAAGTCTATGAGCATGCGTAAAATGCGATTATTTGTGAGTGACGTTCAGTTTATATTTTTAAAATATGTCATTGCTTTGTCCTGACTAATATTGATCTGAGGTAGACATGACACAGTTGGTTGTATATATGCGATCATGATTACCGCAAACAACTGTTTGTAGCCCTAATTTTTTAAAAGAATTTTCTTATAGTCTAACGATTATGTCAGAGATGAAAGATGTTTGGACACGACACACTGCCTGAGTATTTTCACTTCCAAGCAATTTGCATGCAGTCGATAATCGCCGACTGTGAGTTTTGACACATAGTACGAAGATAGTAGGTCATAGCATGGTAATGCAACATGAAAGCGATAATCATCACGCAGGACGATGCAATTTACCGATAGATATGGTCAAATTCGATCGCAGGTATTCCACCAATCTGCGGGTTTCATAGTTACATGTGATCGCAGTGCCCTAAAATAAAGTTATCAGTGGTCATCCATCAATCGCTGCGAGATACTTATCTGAACTTTACTCTGCAGACTGAAAGCCTCAACGATCTCTCCAGGGTCGGCAAATTTGCACATGCAACAACGGTCGTTGATTAACTCAGACAACATTATTCATTGTGACATCGTAGGTATCAACAGAGACCATTAGCGCCTGGCGCATTGCGATGGACATTTTCAATTTCATCTTGACCATAGGCATTTTACGTTTGAATCTATGGTGGCTCATTTCTTAATAACGTTTTTTAGAGTAGATCCTGGGGAAAGCTTGTTGTTGAACTTTCATGTAGTGAACATGGTAGTGGTGGAGAGGTCCGTTTCATACCTGGGTTTACCGAATGTTTGTGTTGTGTTTTCCAAGTGGTGCATAGTTTCTTCTGAAAAGGTGTCATAGTCTTTTTATTTGTCAGCAGTTGAATGTTTTTAACTGTATTGCGTATACACACAAAACCTTTTTTTATCGTGATTGCTAAATTTAGAGAATTTGAAAACAAACTACATATTTTCGGAATTTTTGCACTTGGTTACCCATAGATTTCCGAAGTTTCCGACACATAGATATCGTATCCAACATCTTCTTCAACTATGTATCATATGCGTTTTTGGCCATCGTGTTCATGAAGTGTTGTTGTAAATTTTTACGCTTTCTGGACATTTTAGAATATTTGGTTCTAGTCGCGAAAACAGCCCCCAAGGCTGTTTGTCAAATCTCTTCACGAAAACCAAAGTTTTATCCCTCGACGAACTTTTTTTCCATCGCCAATAAACGCCTCTTATTTAGAGATTTTTCTGCCTGAAATCTAAACGTTATAATGAATACACTCCAATGCATCTTTTATCGAGGTCCGCTCGGTTCACTTGACTGTCAAACGTTGATTGCATCGTGTGAAACAAACCAGCTAGGTGGTCGACACGAGAAACTTTCTTCTGCCTCCTGATTCTCAGCTCTCTGAAATTGAGATGGTGAAAAGCATAATGATCGGTTTTTTCAATAACTGGCATTGGATTTCATTAACTTCACCTTTCTGGGGATGCTACCACAACAAAAGGACCTATACGCTCCGACGGCAGAATCAAAGGCTTGCGACCACTGTCAATCTTTTTAAAATTGATTGATGTAGAAGCTGTTCAGTTCCTAAATGCCCTTGCGATTTATTTCGGCTTGCATTCTCCTCATGTGTGGTTGCCGTTCCGCAACACTGTACAGTGCGCACATGTGCGTTTTACTTAAAATACGTTACACCATTCCAGTCACTAATGTTTTCTGCGATGTTGTCGATGTTACTTATTTCAAACAAGTAATACTCCTCATTTCGTAAAAACCATTCTTATCTCAGTGCTAGAGTGTTTTCTTTCTGTGATCGGAAGATTTTCGTCTTTCCAACTATTTTGAAAATGTTCTTTTTCTCCTGTTTGCGTGAACGCTTCCTCCAGTTCATTCCTAGTGGTCACCCGCGCAGCATTAAACCGATCATTCTTACGGATTGTCTTTATTTACATGTGGTTTGAAACTATCAGTAGACATAGGATGTCGGGTATATTCTAGTAAATCGGTAAGTGACTTACCTTTGTTATCTCTCCGTTTGAACCTGGTTTCACGTTTCTCTCACTACCAGCCAGCTGGATAAAGGTGAGTTTCCCATAGTAAGTCGTTTTTGACATTTTGTTGGTAGTCATCACGCTGACAATAAGGATTAAGTGAGATTTTGCGCTGGTAATACCCAGTCCTGTAATGGTAAACAGAGAAACATGTATTGTATACATGTCACGTGAAACTCCTGAATTCGGTTCTGATTTGTATCGTTAATTAACCGTTTAGTACTTGTGAATAGACTAGCAACTCAAGGTCCATTTGGTTCCTAACAGCATTGGATAACGCAAACTGCGAAGCCGCACGGAGTAGTTACATACACAAACGAACGATCAATTTAGCAAAACCTACTACACCTGCTCCAGAAATCCTTCTGTTTGCAGAATCACTGCACTTGAGGGAATGGTGCATTCCGGAGTCCACGGTAGAAATGTTACAATAACCGGGATTGAAGGAAGAGACTTTGTGGTTAAACGGTTGAACTATAGTATTCATGTTTGTTTTTGCTATCATATTGACAGTCGAAACTCCTGTTAATCTCCATCCTCAAAGAGCAATCGGTCTTTTTTGTCTGTTGGTATATAGCTAAACAAATGCGATGAGTATTAATCACGAATTTTATCAGTCTTTTTAATAGTACAAAATCTATAACTACTCACTGATGACGGTGTGAATCTAGTTGACAGCACCGACTACATTGATAATTATGTCATAGCTGAGAATGGTTTTAGAACGGAAGCTTTCTTATATATCACTGCTGCCCAATGGGCGTATGATCACCGGAGGAAATTCTGAAACCGGCATGTTATTGGTTGAACAGTAGCGTCCACAACACGACTGTACGCACTGTGAGAGACACAGACTTTGCGGTTTCGCGTCGACTATTTCCTTAGTATATCTGGTTGTAACGGCCCTCGTTTACAAAATGGTACCCGTTATTTGTTAGCCATCCCACGTGCGCGTTTCTGGGAGTCTAAAGCTCCTTGTACTAGGCCAACTTAACCCACAGTTGAATTACATTTCAACATAATCCTTCTTTTATTTGTCTTTAAATCACAGACTTGTTTCTTGGGAAGTACTCGTGATAAATTGAAAGTGACACTGAAATTTTATATTGGCTATCTGATTGTAAGGCTTGGAGTAGTTGGACTTCATTTGCAAATCAGACCCTACGTAATGCTATTATCCGATCTCAACGTCCACTCCGCTGACCTACAGTTTCTTCCGTCATAGTTGCTTATTGTTCCCTATCCAGCGCTTGCAACAGATGATCACTGTTTTCAGACATTTCTCCCAACTTCAATCAGTGGCTTTCTTACAAACAAGAATTTCGCTACTAACTTTCATTTTAGGTTCCATTCCCGCGCCATTTGACCATCCAGGCCGCTCTACTATGCTACCCAAAGCCTTTTATAAACAATGGGTACATGATGGATATCATCACTGTTTTCAAGACCATAGCCTTCCTGAAAGAATAGAAACTACCTACTTCCTGGAATTAGTCTCAGATTACCATAGAAATCATTTTTCCCTGTGAACATACGATAGGCAATCGCGGGTTACTTTCACAACCCAAACAGTAAACAAACATTCATTATCATTCTGTCCTTCTTGCGTACATCATCTTTTGAACATGTGCTCCGACTTTCACTCATATAGATTGAAGATCACGCAAAATTGATCGCAGCTGTCGCATTCCTATAGACTTTGCAGTCGGCCCCTTTCTAAAAGAAGCACTAGATTCGAGTTTCGCTTAGAGTAGTGCTCGTCATTAGTGGATATCTTTGTGGTTGATGGTGAATCTAAATGAAAACCAAAATCCACTACTATTCATCTTTGTGTGTAGACAATGGCTTGCACGTAGATGGCACCTTTCGGCCAATAGCAATTCTATTCATTTATTTATTGTTCTGAATGATCACAGTAATTATGTCTGAACTATTTTTGTCTCGCTTCCATGTGGACGGACTTTATAAGCCTGCCATAATTTGGAGTGATAACGCCGTACTGATTGAACAAAATTTCCATGCAGTGGTTAACTTACATCATGCTGTTAATCATTTTAATGGTTTTACAAAGAAGTCACAATCTCAAACGCATATGAACTTTCTTCATGCTTAATTGAGTTTACTCACTTGTCTCGGTCGTATGACGAACTGCCAATCCTTTGTGATAGAGCTCGTGAAATTCGGCTGCACAACCGACATGCTTTTTAACAGCCCCTTGAACTTGCATAATCCCGTTCTGGTCTGGTTTAATGTCCATATCCTGTGTAACACGGAATCAATGCAATCAGTTTTCTCTAGTGATCTTTTTATTTCCGATCAGTTATAAGCAGACCAAAATTACACAACTGTGATAACATACTATTTATACTTGGGCTTTTATGAAACTTGAAAGCAATGTCGCCACGCTGGCTACTAGTTACTGGTTCGTAAGTCTATTATTTTACACAGATAAGTTTTCCCACGTTGTCCAACCCAGCAATCAATTACTAACTGAGCAACCAATTAACATTCAGTATCTTTTCACTGTGCTATTCAGTAGTGCATTTCAGCGGTATATTGTGTGTTGACTGGTCGATCGAATCGGGCATCAACAAATCCATTGGCAACATGACAACAGAAAAGTGAAAACTGTGCATGTTGTAATCATGGCGACGCCATATACTACGCGAGGTTGCCAGTTTTCAGTGATTCACCACTTTGAATTGTCAAGACAAATGATTGTGTTTATCAAACCGCGTGCAAATCTACTGGTCTCAATATTCTATTTATTTGTTATAATTAATTTGTCATAGTGGCTCTTTCTGAGTTCACACACACACCCTTTATCGGCATGTTGTACACATCTTCGTAACTCAGTATTCAAAGTATCGCTCTTGCGCTTTATATATCACTTTTGTTGTGTCTTCTGTTTCCTTGACGAGCGAAGTCAGCAGTTGTAGCAGTTAAGCATCAGTGTGATCCACTGATGTATTGCTGTCTATGATGATGATGATGATGAAGTCAGCAGTAAGTCTACAGGATATATCCGGTGAGGCTTTACTGCATCTTGAAAAGCATATATTTTAAAGATAAGGAATATCTTTGAGGAAAGGCATTTGCATCCTCATATCACAACTGAAGTAATGTTCAACATACTTAAAATGAAACTGTTTCATTCAGTTGCCCATCAAATGTGATAACATCGGTAATGCACACATTAAATGGCTTATGCGTTGCAACATATTAAGTGGTTAGATGTATTTGTTTACAGTTACATCACAACTTGGACCCTAATGCCTCATTTTATAGCTACATTGCTACTCACAACTACTCCAGACAGTCGGGTTCGATTACATACATTAGCAGGACGGAGCTTAATTTTAACTATCGAATAACCTGGCATATTTATAAATGCACTGAACCTCTAACAAGTCAAAGTGTCGTGTCGACTACGTAATCAACCCGATACCGACAGCAAGTCTCATGAATTACGCAGCGCCTTTTGAGTACACATTTTTAAGTGAACGTTATAGAAACAGACCGCCTACTTTGCGTAATTAGTACTGCTCGGTTACTACGATTCGCAAGAGTGTCTTCTTATCAAAAATTCGTGACCAATTTGTATGATCAGCATGTACTGACTAATAGTTTATCACCGTCGTGCTGGTTGACTTTGATCGGACTGATTTTTATGCGTGTTATCAGTATTGCTTTATATATGTGGGACAGTATTCTCTGACAGCTGGTGAATTATTTCATTTTGCCAATTGGATACAGTTACCCGTAAATATGCGGGAAAATGTTATCGGAAACGTTGTGGAAACT
>JTDE01000569.1:162698-183155 GCA_014338405.1 Paragonimus skrjabini miyazakii | reverse complement strand
GACTGGAAAGTCGATGGGAATGCGACAGCTTTGATCAATTGTGGGTGATGTTCAACTTGAAAATAAACCTAAATTGTTTTTCACGTACCGAGCAGTACGTCATTCATGGTTGACAAATCGCAAGGAACCAAACGTTCAATTAGTCTTTAAGCCAAATAGATGAGATGCTGGCTGAAATGATGACTCGTAGAATGAGTAGTGCAACACAACTGCAAATCTCAGTCAGATACGACTCGGTCATCTGTGTACAACTCAAAGACATGCAGTCTGAATGTGTGAATCCCATTTGTATTTACCTTTTCACGTGCCCCCAATTGCATAGGTTACAGCGACCACACAACCAGGCGTTCTTAACGTCTACGTGAACACCTTCAGCATGACTAACTGTGGGTAAGGGAAATCCACTTCGATTGCAATTCTGAAACACAACGTTGACTGAGGGCACCCAGTCTCACTGAAAGTGGCTTTTCAGCCCATTTAACGTTCATATAGTCATATTATGGCTACAGCCGAAGCCATCTGGAATATAAGCACTGCACATAATAAATCGATTCATTCAGTTTAGGTGTGACAGCTCAGTCAGAACCTGTATGAGCTGGGTGAAATTGTGAGCAACCTGTCGACGTTTCGGCATTCAGGTATCGGTTAGAACAAAAGACTTCTTGCAACTGGGCTCAAAATCTATGAAAACTTGAATCAAGGAAATTCATTCACAATGGACAAGAAGTTATGTGTACCTGGATGCGTTGCTTACCAATAGCCAATACGTCATTAGTACGTCAGAAGACACCACTCGTAACACAGTCAATGGCTTAGTTGGAGGGGGTACGCACAAAACATAAATGAACTGTTGATTTGATGGATATGTTCTGTTTGCGTTTACCACACGGGCTAATTGGGTATCATAGTACCGATGATAGGAATTTGATTTGTATCAACTCCGAGAAACTCCGCACATTATATCCGAGTATGAGAGAGGTGTTTCCTTGAAAATTGGAGTTTAACACTCTTTGGTCGCTTCAAATGAACTGAAATAGTTGGTTTTTTAACAGTTCGTAATCAGCCCATAACATCATTTATTGATGACTTCGTTTCTGATATAGAAATGTCTTCGAACAAGGTGATGTGCTTCACGTTGTTCACAAATGTATGAATTCACAGTCAATTTCAAACATGCTCCAAAACGACTAAAATCTTGTCACTTACCATGTGCTCAGCGTAATCCACCAACAAATCCATAAATTTATTGCTGTATAAATCCAGTAATGTCATCGACACGTCAGAGTAACATCTGGTTCTGCGTATAGACAACAAAAGTTAAAAACAGCACAGATCTTAGAAACCGTAAAGTCGTTGCATGACTTTCACGATTCCAACATTGATTTATATGAGTCCACTGAAATTGTTCAGTTTATTCATAAAATGAAACGTATGGCAAACAAGCTGTTTTTCTTTTTTCTTCAATCAACAGATAAAAGTCAACATTTATTTTCATTGATGTTCTACGTAATAAAGCACACCTGCCTTTAGTCACAGGAGAAGTCAATGCAGAATGGTGTCCAGTAAGTTTTACAGACTATTTGACAGGCGAATTATTTTAGTGCAAAGTTGACCGTGTGCGCATATGAATATCCGCTGGACAGCACTAATCCTTTGTAACGGTGAGAAGGGGAAACTAGTGAAATACGCAATACTCGGTTTTGAGTGGCTTTATAAGAGCCTTTGCCAGATAATGTGATTGATTTCGATCACCTGGTGAAATGTTTGTCTTCATTCCGCCAGGTACTAAGTACATACTGAGGATTGCGGTATACCACTGGTGTAGGCTGTTGCTGCCAATCCACTAATATTTCCTGCGACAGGCCTGTCTGTCCCACCGTTACGTTTAGGTTACACATAATAGATTGAATTATGTTGATGTGTCAATTGACAACGTTATCTGTTTGATGGTACTGACGGATGCTGAACAGACAAAGCTGATTCTATCAGGTTTTTCAGGCTTGAGCGTGCGGACTACATGCGATGAATTCAGTCACCCCTGAACCAACAAGCAAAAATCAGCAGTCAATAAATTGGTACCTTCACAGAAGAACTTTCTAGAAGTTGTTTCTCTTATAAAAAAAACCGGACCAACGTACCTGAATAAACCCTAATGGCAATATTCAGCATATACCACAACCTAGTATGTATCTTACTTTCTCTAAAAAGGACAATGGCCCATATAACGTGAGCAAACGGAAATCATAGTGCTCACAGTTCTTAGAGATTTGTTTTGTTTCAAAACGAACTATTATGTACGCCACATCAGTATTCCAAAATTATAGAACAGTCTTACGTCAGTTTTGGCTTCCATGAATTCTGTGTTTGTCACCTGTGCTCAGCTGTTTCATTCAGATAAGATTACCAGTTGACCAGTTTGCATAATCCGGCTCACTGTTTGGGACGTAAAATCAGCAATTGGACAGATAACGCGGCAGCACAAAAGCAAATGAAGCTTACGCAACCGAGAACTCGAAAACCACTGTGGATAGACGGTGCAAGACCAGCCAAACGTAAACTTTGGACTAACTCACAGTATTTAACAATGGCTGTCGGGTCACACATGGTTTCCATCCCTTCCGCATCAGTCTGTGTAGTTGTTCCCCAAAACTCTTTTATGTGCACACGGTTGATGTCACACCTACAACTCCCACTTAATGAACGGTGCGCCGTCACGACTGTTCGAACAGCTAACCCGAAAATAGTTAACATAAACGGTTTTATAATTTGACTAATGAACACACGTGTATTCTTTAAGCTGGTTAGGGTTCAACAACTGATGTTGATAGATGATGCTTTTCTGATCACCCAATAAATAGCTACAAGAAGCCTTTTGATTTGAAATAAACCATATGAAACCGACTCATTAGCCGAAAATTGGATACTGGTTAAACGTTTCTTTTCATTAGAAAGATCTCAGTTTTCTTTTGCAAGGTATATTTATACAAGCTTCAGCGTAAGTAATTCATCTGCTGAAAATCTGTAGACACCTGGATGGTTATCATTCAGGGTGAAGTTGCGGCTACAGAGATAACTGTGCTAGTATCATTTGCTAATCTAGCATGAACATTTACCAGCAATTATCTTGCAAAGCTACTGGAGATCAGCTGGTTGATTCTGTATAACGCTGACAGGGGCGGACAAGTGAGTTCACATATGCACTATTTAAGCTCTCTGAATGGGTTCCCAGAACTGTTATCTCATATTGACACGTTGTCTGTGTCACTGGTTCTAGTAAATTTGCTACTCACAATGTCTGCATTGGGGTTCATTCTTGAAATAATGGATGTTCACGAGTGTTGATTGAATACCACTGCTTTTGAAAATTTGTTTGACTAGTATTGTTACGAGTGAAACATTTTCCCTAGGCAGTGCAGATGATGAGAACAGTACATTTGTGACGGAACGCATGTGATAACAAACAAAAATTCAAGAATGAGGTGTAGTTGGATGACAGAGGGGTATAAAAATAATACTTCCAGCCCACTGTCTGATGAGTAAATCCCGCTGTGCTTTCCGAGCTGGTCGAAAAAGTTCAGCTGAGCATAACAATATCACTGTCAAATAAGTTACAAGCTTTGATGCACTTGTAAATTGAATTGTAGCGGATACAATTTGTGTACTGCTTATTGGAAATCATCCTGCTCACTTTCCACTTGTCTCACCGTTCGTTCTTGGCTCATGCTCAATTTCGTCAAGCTGGTTAATATTGAGCGTTTCGTAAGAAAAGAACCTACCGAAGGTAATAAGTCACAATGCCCCTTTTGAATTCTTCTGGGTTGAGTTTGTGGGTTTCGTGTGATAAGTTCAAATGTGATCATCCACAGAAGGACTAACCGGTTGTCGTAAACATGGTGAAAGTTAAACATAACCTCTTCGAAATAAGCTCCGTATGTAGAAGACAACATTTACTGACCTACAGAAAACATGACAGCAGTTTTCTTTTGGACTCCACAAATGTTCAATTGTTAACTCACAGAACAACGATCCATGGGAAGACTGTCTAGACCTGTGGTACTCGCTGGTCTGAAATTCTGTCGGTGCAAATAGTTTTCATAATGTGATTCTTGAATAAACTAAGTACAAATAAATTTCCAGTGGTTTCTAGCAACCATCATTTTTGGAAGACATCGTCAAACTCTATTAAATGACCTTCTGTTTCAATGGTGAAGTGAACGATCAAAATGGAATTTATTAAGTTTGGCCGAATCTATGTATATTAACGGAATTGCATCCAACTTTAACCTCAAGGTACTCCTGTGGTTTAGGATCCGCAAAAATATGTTTATGGACCACAATTTTTGGGCGAAACGACAAGTGGTGCCAATTGTCTGAAAATTCCCTCAGACATTGCTTGTCAGGGCTCGCGAATATTCAAGCCCCAACAATCAAGGCGAGCTTATTTTCACTAGACTATTCTCCTACTACGTAGAATTTACACACGAAAAGATGGATGACACAGTTCTGCAAAGATGAATCGGTCGGAAAGCACCAGCTTAGTAGCCTCCGAGGTGTCTTGATCTAACTCCAGATATTTCTAAGTAACCTGTCAAAACTCTTGATCAACAGCCTGTGCTGACATTCTGTTACCAAAGTGCAGGAGACCGTGTTAATAACTTCAAGTAGCAGTTCTGTCGGGCAGATCAAGTGTTCGTTACAATTCAGCTTGCCGGAACGACCGTTGTGTTAACACTTACGAACAGGCTTCTGAGTATTTACTGAAACGTTAATCGAGATCGTACCGAAGCTTTTTCAGTGACTCGATAAGTTGATTTCCTCACAGAATTCATAGTTTTATAACGATGCATCCGTTTTGTCGGGCAGCTTGAAGTCGACATTTAACTTTGACATACTGATAACGTATAAGCTTCTTCCATAACAAGTAATTGGGAAATTAGATGCAGTATAGTGAGATAGTAAACAATTTTGTTGGGACAAATTAAATCACGTGGTCACCTGTTACCCACGGAACAAGTTATTTAGTGATGAACACTTTCACTAGGTGCCACATCATTTTTAAGATAGGGGCAGCAGGCCTGTTTGTTCGTTTGCAGATATGGGCGGATTGTGGTGCGAACATAATCTCAAAACTTCAAAGTGGAATGTTCCGCAAATCCTTCTTAGAAGGTTCAGATTTATTTGTGCTTTTCTAGCCATGTCAGAGTAACTTGTAGATGAACTCGAACTGGTCTCTTTTGCATGCTGAAGCGAGCAGCTTTGTCTCGCCAGGGTAACAGTCAGTATAATTTTTTACGGCAAACGTGCATGACTGTACACTCGTAAAAACTGATCAGTATATTACTTTCTATGGGCCATTGGTTTAGGTGATTCAAATCGTCTTTCAAGGTAGCCACATCTTCTGGATACTTTAGAATTCACGAGAGCTCTGTGTCATCAGTGTAGAGCAATGCCGATGACTTGACTGAATTGGGTAGTTCAAGAACAAAAGGAATGAATAGCAGGGGCCTGATATTGGTCCTTGATAAACGTCACGGTTGGTTGTCCATTCACGTGAAAGGTTGAACTTAGGCTCAGTTGGATAACCTTCTGGCCAGGTGATTAAGCGCTGAACAAGGTCACAACTATTAAGCTTCCACGGCTGTTGGATAAGATTCATGTTAAGTTTGATATGGATGTTTCACTTTAGTGGAACCATTTATGTCAGTGTGATCACAGAGGGAACAAAACAATGGAGAACAACAAGGACACAAAACATTTCAATGAACTATGTTCAGTAGCTTGCTGAAGTTAAACGTTTGTGGTCATTCAGGTGCGAACAGTTGGACGGGAATAGCACGATTATAGAAACTCTCAAGCTACAGTATACTAATTGTGTACAGCGACGTACTGCAGTTCTTGAATGCGTCACATGCTTGTAAAATCGAAAATAAAAATGAGCGTTTTTCTCCTTATTTCGGACTTATAGCCATCACCTGAACCTTGTACGGCATCAAAAACAACACAGTGAGATGTCCCCATACGTGGGTATTTGATCAAAAGACTGATTAGCAGATTTGGTGGTGGTATTTCTAAAGCCATGTTGAAAAATCAAAGAAGTGTTTTAGCCGGAGCGTCAAACTCCACCGTCAATATTATCAGATTATTTGAAATAGAACGCACTGAAAATGATATGACAAACGATTATAGAGTTACAAGGAAAAACTGAGTAAATGCAGAGCTTGCCTTATTCGTAATAAGCTCAGATTTTCAATTCAAACGAATAAGCTGCTTTTATTATTAAAATAAAATTAAATAATTGGAATAGAAAGGTGATTGGTCAATAGATCTATGGTTCTGAGTGGTCATAAGCTGTTCTCTCATGTTCTTAATTGGAACGTAAGATAAGCAATGAATTTTGATTCGAATTTTACCGTTCATACGGTATACCATATATATTATATTATATTATATATATTATATATTGGCGTAAGGTGCGAGGTGGACAGATGATGACCTGGCGTAGCTGTGACCTGGCGAGCTCAGTGGCGTGAATGTTGTCGTTGTTTTGGTCGAGTTGTCTGTGAAGTGAGTGCATTTAATGACGCGGGACAGTGAAAGCCGTAAGGAAGCTGTCTTGTTGATGACACCTTCATTTCACCTATAACTCGATTGTTTGTTTGCAAGGTGCAGGCGCCTTGATGTTGTATGTTTGAATGTAGACGTGGCTATTGCTGTCTATGATGATGATGTTGATGATACCATATAGTCAATGGCTAAGGTAAAACTACGTTTGGATCCAGTTTGCATACAACAGCAAGTTGTTCTCATTTAAAGTCATCTAATCTGCCACATTACTTATAAATATTATAAAGCTATTGTTTAACAGTGGCGTTAGTGGATTCCAGTTTGAGCTGTGAAAAACACTGCACGGGTAGTTAGTCCGTTGGATAATTCGACAGATTCCGTATTATACAGATGGCTAGGTGAGTAACTGAATTCAGGTATGAAATTTCTGGGCCACCGGAGTGGTCCCGTAACTCACCTGGTAAAGCGCTTCGCATGTTCTGCTATGTTGTATCTATCACTGGTTCGAATCCAACAGAGGTCTATATTTTGCGCAATTGGAGCTCTTCGGAAACTATCTACTCTTCCACACTGCTTACATCTAGTATATTTTATTTGTTTATGTCACTGTAGTCAGTGCTGTTCATCTGCTTCACTGAACGTGCGGCTCAGTTACGGATGTCCTTCCCCCAGCTTTGTATTACCTAGGTAATTTAATTTGATGAGTTTACTCACTAGTAATTTATTTATCAGTAGTTTTGTTTAGGTTTCTTTGCGTGTACTCTGTTGAAGTGCACATAAACATATAAGTCGATGTATTCCCGATTGCGTTGATAAAAAAGTTGATATTTTCATCTTTATTAGCTTTTAAACTGAGCCAGAGTTAATCGGAGAGTGATTTTTCTTTTGGGAGTTTCCCAATCAACAGTCTCATCACCGTAGTCGTCAATCGATCAACCACAGTCAAGCATAACTTTAACACAGCTATAAGAACAAAAATGAACTCTGATTAATAACTAAATGAGAGGGAACTGACGCAAACTAATAATGAAAACCCGTATGTTTGAATGAGGTAGTTTCACTTGTAGATTTTCTCCCATTCCGACCTCTTTCAAGCTACTGCTTATGTACACGGTGAAGAAATTACAAATGTCAACCCGTTATGCCTTGCACAAAGATATAAGACCTACGCGCCTACGTCACTGATCGTCACTGTGATTAGTGAAGTTGCAAAACGGTTAGTCAGTTCACCCTTGTGAGATGTTCGGCATTGAAGCCATTCAGGAAAGAAAGAACAGATAAAATTTAAAAACCTATAGTTTGCTGGGCGCAACCGTATAATTTTTCTTCAACCAGTAAGTAGTTCAGATTTATTTTGGCTGCAGCCGTTGATTCTCTAGCTAATCGGATGACCATTTTACATTAGATGGTTTTGCATGAACTTTGACGAATTACACAAGTGTCCCTTTCGAAAAACAACATCAGCCTGGTGTTGCATTGTTGTTAATGAAAGTAGTCTACTTAAAGTGTGTAGAATATTTTTCTATGTGCACTAATGGCATAATATTTCTGAGGTATCTCTAAGTTGTCCAGGCTGCAACTAGTGCACAGGAGTTGGTCCTTTATCATGTGGATTCTGTCCACACATCTCTAACTTAGATGAAATATCTCTAGTCCAAAATCTGCTTTATCTGCTTGTCATCCGTCTAACAGATATGTTTAAGTTAGTGTAATGCAAGCTGACCCAGGTTTTGTAGGTCGTGCACAACAACCCAGGATTTGGGGCTTATTTATAACTTCCCTATAATCCAATAAGACGTACCGAAATAACGGGTTTTCCAAAATTTCGAACAAACGATCTATCATTCGAGGAATAAGGCCTGGTTTATCCCTGTCTCCGGTCAATGTGAACGATTTTCCACTTCCAGTCTCGCCGTATACAAAAATACAGACATTGTATCCGTCGATCACCGACTGAATTAAATCAGCTACGTCACCAAACACATCATTCTGAGTTGCCCCGGATGTATAGACACGATCGTACTGGAACACTTTTAGACCTCGCGACACCTTTACTAACACAGTGTACTGGTCCGGAGTATAGACAACCACCGGATTCTTGCGGCTTTCCTCAGCTGGAGGTGCAGGTCGAATACGACAATAAACACGGATTTGACCCTTCAAATCTTGAAGTTCATTCAGATATTTTTTGCGTAGAACCATTTCTGACAGGTAATGTTCAACCAGGATCTCATTTTCTTCGTCTAGTGCTTTGATTTGTTCTTCCATCTGATATTCTGTAAACGTTCTGGTCTTAAGGTCAGCCAAATCATCTTCAAGTGGTTTGATTTGATTTCGTAGTCGTCTAATCTCATCATCCTTCTCCTCAAGTTTACGCCTCATCTATAAAAACAAAAAGACAGTTGGTTATCTCAGGGATTTGCCACACCGTGCGGTTATGAAATCAAAAATGGTGATTGGCAAATAACACAGGGGGAAAAGGAGACAAGATATGTAGGTAGAACCAAGAATATCACTTTCAAATGCTACCGTAAGCCAAATTAACGCAGGTTGCTTCATTCACTACCTCCGCAATATTTTCCTACTTCAAAACTAACTGACACACAACAGGACGAAACCTGTTACCCTACCAAACTGGGCTGCACTTCATCTAAGGTTTACAGCTGTATTTTTGACGAAGGTCCGGGTCCCGAAAATGAACGCACTCTGCGAAGATAAAGCACTTTCACACGATATATACAGTTGAACTCAGTGATCAATGCTTACTTGATGTTCTCAAACCCCCACTTCCCTACACACGTCTGTGCAACCTTTCACAGCAGGAAGTTCTGCATATGAAACGTTAGGGTGCACTGAAGGACTTTTCGAATGTACGTGTCAGGCACTTCGATTATTCTGATGATCGTTTCACCCATGTTTTGGTAACTTTGACTTCATTTTGTGAGAGCGGACCAGTCGTTTTTCGCTCACTTCGCTGGAGCTGGAACTTAGAACTTCAATGTTTGATAGGCATTAATTCAAAGTCTGACTCAATAGGGTCTCAATGGTTCCCCAGCTAGAGCCCAAGAAATACTCATTGCATGTGAGTAGATATACTGCTGGAAGTGATATCGACACAGGGTCTCCCGACTTCTACCTGAACAGCACTCAGCACTGAATCTGTGTGATATATATATGACTTGATTTTTCATCGTATCGTATAACTAAGTTCGGCTACTTTCCACATTCACGTCAAATATGGCTTGCTATAGTGACTCCTACATTACTCATAGTACTCATAATATACCCTCGGTGAAGTGACGTTCAGTACGTTAGGCTCAGATATGTCATATCAGTATATTCATTCTACCCTTGTCAATAATTGCATTGACTAAGACTATGGCAACTAATTCACTCAACTTTTCAAAAACTTGGTTGCCTGTGGTCTTCTATTCATTCTTATCTTCAACTTTGTTGGTTTATTGTATGGCGAATTGTTTGCCTGTTCTTTCCGTAGTCCAGCTTTAATTTTTGATTTTTATCCGTATCCTCTCTAGAATGCAGTAACGTGTATTCTTATACTGAAATGCTTCTTGTATCACATTTTACACATCTTTTTTCTCAGCTTAGAATTTGTCATTGCAGTCTGTTTGTGTGTTTATCTTCCGAGAGATCATGGTTTCCCTTTCGTGCTAACCATTCAATTGGCCAACAAGCATTGGCCGGCTGGACACAAAGGCCTCACTCACACACCTACTGGTCTTATTCCTTCGGGTTTACACCGAATACGTGGTTTGCAGGTGGAACTGCAAGTTGTGCAGCGCAGGCGTCCTTTGGCTTCAGTCACTGTCACAGGCTAGTCTGTTTCGGATGCCGCCAACCGTATTTTACTCTTATTTTTGTTCATATATCAACAACGAGGCCGATAACCAATAAGGTAGTCTTGCTTCATACGCTTGAGCTATTTCAAAATATTGCAGTTCATTTCTTCACACTATGATAGTGAATTTTCATCACATCGTGCTCAGGCTACTTATAGCTAAGAGTAGTAGAAAATAACACCACATAAAAGGAGGTGAAATTAGATGAGGAATTAGGTACGATGAAACAAGAAAGAGGATGCAAGGAACTGAACTGCGCGAACTAGATCGATAGAGTAGTATCCGATCAGCTTCGTTCTCACTGAGTGTTGAAGTTATGCTTGTAGCTATTGCAGTGAAATGTGTTTACAGTCACCTGCCGAGAGCAGTCACTGTAACCGGCTTACAGTGCGCGAACACCCGATCAGTACGCAAGCCTCATTGCTACTGAATTATTGTCGACCTACTGAATGTATATCAATCTAACTAACTTATAGTGCATATCATACAGATGTCTCACTTTGAGCTTGCAATGAATCTCACGAAACGTTTCCACGATTGTCTTGTTTTTACGGAAAGATGGACAGAACCGATGTAAAGGTGTATATGAGCAACAAACAGATGAGAAACTCGTGTGATTCAAATCGAAGACATACGATTGAAATCTCTCAAGAATTTAAGATTCAAGTAAGAGTGAATTCATCTCTGTTGGATATATGGAGAAGTAACATTCGAAGTTTCAGACGAAGTAAATATCATTTGAAATAAATGAAGTATGTCAAATATTCCCAGTTCTTTTCAGTGTAGAAAAGATGTAAAATCGAAACATGAAGTGTCTTGTATCTTGCTGTTTCAAATAGTACGACAGTTTGGACCACTTTTCTGACAACAATAAAGTGGAGAAATATAGGGAAAAACAATGTTCTCCGAAAAATGGAAAGTATGAGGGATTAAAAAATATAGTCGATACATGTCTAGATGTGGGTCTGGTAATCAAAGGGACGTGTTACGATGTTTGATAAAGTTCTAACCTACAAATTTATCTGAAAAGATAAGCTAGTAGTGGTATATCGCATGATCTTTGTTCGAACTGATTTCGCTGCATCTTATCAAGTACAAATTGCAGAAATGAAAATTACAGAATGTGCATAAAATTGTGACATACGTGGAATGTTCTGTCCAGGTGTGAGGAAAAGAAGAATAAATTCAATGACACTACTAAGGTAGTGCTAATTTAATAAACAATTCCGTCTGAATGCACAATGGCTCATTTGATCTTCACGTATCGGAATGAACGCTTACTTCACTTTGCCAAGGTGACTGCTATCAGACAACTGAAGTCACAATTGTGGGTGCAATAGGAAGTGATTATCAAAGTTGTCCTACCTTGATAGTATATGTGGATTTGTTTTTTTATATATCTAGACAGCACACTGTTTGTAAACGACAATTTTGTGCAAGGCTTGCTTTTCCATTTGTGTAATATGTACTTGATAAGATGCAGCGACATCAGTTCGAACAAAGATCATACGATATACAATTACTAGCTTGTCTTTCAAAGTTCATTTAGTGGAAAGTTTGTTTCGGGTACAGGAATTGAGTTTGAAAAATGAGGTGCAGCAACGGTGTTCAACTGATCCATTTGCATATGATCCATTCGTAATTTTTTAACTGTCCAAAGTTCTCATGTCTTTATCGGATAGTCGACAGTCAGGAAGAGTCATGTCCGAAACGATGAATGCTCAGTCAGCGCACAAGGTACGTCACCGATTATCTCAGACCGTATATTTTATTATTTACTCAGTTTATGATGAACTCGGGAGTTTTGTGGATAACCGCGCGCAACTAGACACGCTGGCACATTTAATGGGAACTGATTGATGAAAATAACCGTGGTAAAAAGCTACTTAACTGTCCTTCTTCTCATCACAAATAAACCAAGCTTCCAAACTATCGGACCGGTAGGACTACAGACAGTCATCACGAACTCTCACTTCATTCCAAAGTGAACATTTGTCCAGAGACATGTTTCAATGGATCGCGAGGACAACACTCGTGTTCACGCTTTTTGACCATAATTCTGATAAGCGGTAGCCAAATATCTGTTGAGAATTTCATTTGCAACATTGGATCCCATTGACCGTTTCGTGAGTCGTGTATTGTACACATGCTTCTATTTCTATAAGAACTGACCGGTTTACTTTGTGTTGAATAGATTCATTTTGTTATATCCATTAGAAGAGACGTATTCTTTTTCCACTCACTTCATGCATCTTATCTGATACCCAAATGCAAAGAAATAATCCTACATTTATCCTACAGATTTGTGATAGTGTTGGTGATAGTGTTGGTCTTAATGATCTTACTGTTCACATATCGGTGTGTATCAGAGGGTATATAATGGAAGTGACTCAATTTGAGTGAGATGACAAGCAGACATCACTCCAAACAATAATGGAATAGCGTACGTGCGAATGACTGGACGCAGTCAATGTATGTGATGGGATCAATTGCACACATGTGCACATTTTCTCCATTAATCGTGCTTGCATTCAATAACGAGAAATCGATAATGTGAGATCAAACCGTATATCCGGTAACGTTTTGCAACCTATTTACGAGTACATACATTCTGGTATGAATTAAATACCCATGGTTGACCTACCACAGAGCACATTCAGTTAGGTTGCGGTAAACACAATTTTCTACTGTTTAGTAGTTTCAAATTGTGGGACTGGTTTAGTTGCGATGACATCTCGGGATACACATTTTATGGTCCATGGTTAAGTTTCTGTGTCGAAAGTTCTTCGTTAAAGGAAATTTCGGTTGGCTTATAGAGTAGACTATGCGAAAATTGGTGAGAATAGAGTTTGAATTAAAAAAAGCCAACAGTAGAGTGTAAGATGCGTATGAAAACACCTTCCGCATCCTTTACGATATCACAGATAGTTGACGCGGTCAACATATGTCAAGCGGATGTGATTACAACGTTAATGAACGGATGCTTTATTTGTGAATTCAATATCTGAAAGCGAAATTTTTTTTGATTCAATATGTTCACATTACATGTGAACAGAATGGAAAGTTTAGGTAGTGGGTAAATTCACAGGGCCTGGTATTTACATTGCAAACTTTTATCAACGATTGAGGTGACATTGCTATGGGATGAGTTGGGAAATGCAAGTCTGAGTTCTGTATAAACGCGGGTTACTGAAGTTGAATTAATTTGAAAAGTCTCGTGAAGATTTTGGTAACCGATTTACTAGCCGTTATGAGTTGTGTAAACAGTTAAGAGAACATAAATGAAAGACTTCCAAACCCAATATACAAACAAGCGTGTTTCAAGAATATAAAATGGAAGGACTAGGAATTAATTGAATATGTTTTGGTAAGGAACAAGTTTGTGTTGTGATAATAGATGGAACACGAATGAAGTGTCTGTGCTCAAGATATAATGTGTTAACTGATATCTTCTTAAGTTAATCGTGGACATTCATCGATTCGATTAATACTTAGTGCTCTCATCTGCTAGGTGTGATCGCCTTGAGGATGGTGTAAATCCCATTAATACCTCGCTCAATACTGTCATCCAAATGTTTGTAAAATTGTCTACTTTGGTATTATTAAGTCCGCTTTTAATGCAAAAGATTTTGCGCTTGTGAATTTCATACTGACTTACTTGCATTTTCACATGTTCCCATGCTGCTCTTTCAGCGTCTGTTGGAGGATTGTCTTTCAGCGAAGTTGCATCATCACCCATTTTAATGCTCTGACCTTCACCAAGATCAACGACTGACTTGGAGACATTACGCAATAGCGCTCCAAACTTTGCCGGAGCAAAAGACCCAGTCCGTTTTCCACGTACAGTTGCTCGATTCTTGAAAGTCATATTAAATTGGAATTAGTTTTTTATGTTGCAAATTGCATGACTAATAGTAACTTCAGGTGCGACAAAATAGTAAGATATGTTTGTCATAACTGACAGGTCTTCGTTTGACACGATGATGCGGGTTCGAGCTCAGATTTCACAATCTGTCCCGCCTACTTTTGGGCAGCTTGGCCACATTTGACTCATATAGGACCTAGTAAACCAAGTGATAGTCGACATTTCAATGTATGTGAGTAGGTAATTACAAAAGATGTAAAAAAATAGACAACATCTAGAACAGACATGAGTTGTCATCTGCAAGTCCGTAATATATAACTAGATAATTAGATATGGAGACAAAACCATTACACACGAAAACTTACAGATAAGAAAAATGAGATTGAACAATGCTATACTATGACAATTGGGAAAGTTTTTTCTACACAGAACATTTATGGTCATCATCCTGAGACCACGGTACGGTTTGACAAGTAAAACTCTACGTAGGAACGAGTTCTGACTACATAATTTCTTCCAACAACCTCATTATTATGTCCCTTGCCAGGACCAAATGCGCGGTAATAGATGTGGGTGTGTTTTCAAGGTATGTAAATCCTATTCGATGATCAAACTGAAAATGGACGAAGCTTCTAGGTTTGTGAAATGCATTTCTACGAAAGCGCTTGGTGCATACAATAACTCCTTCTTAATCTTAGGTGCTTGAATTTATCAGTTAATGATTAGTCTCAGAAAATGCAATGGCTTATAATCATTTCAGAACAACTCGCAGACAATCGGTTAATTTGTCTGTTGATGACTTATCACTTCTGATATTGTTCTTCTTTATATCAAATAAACCGGTTGCGAATTTTGGGTTAATTAAAACTAGTAGGAAGCAATTAACAATAATATTGCGAAGACAATGAGGCACTGGTTAAAGGTACAGAGGTAGAGAATTAGTTCCGCAACACCAACAACTAACTGCAACTTTTGCAATGCTGTATACTTTTCAGCCAACCCTTTTGACAGGAGAGACGAAGCGCTCTATCGCTAATCAGAAATGGAGGACAATACCGTGTTCCGGTGTCGGGGTGTGATTGACTGGCAACGTACGGTGAAAAGGGAGTTCGAAAGGTTTGCTGAAGACTCATACGTCACAAGTTGCCTCTAATATAAAGACTACTTATGTCCAAGCACTCACTGCATCATAGTAAGTTTGAGAAAACGTCAGAACTGTGTAAGTCACTAGCATGATAGTTTGAGATTCGGAGGCATAGGTCATTCAAATGAGAATGTAGTGAGAGTTAATTTGATTTGTACCTAAAATTTCAACGATAGCTATTAATTTCGTAAAGTTTATCGGCTACTAGACAAATTGCCAAACTTTTAGTGTAATCACAAGTTGATGGCAGGACATGTAACCTACCAACCGGACAGAGTAGCTATAAACGTAAGACATGTTCGATTGGATTTTTCCTATAATCCGCAAATTTCGGATGTTTGTCTGGCATACAACCACCGGATTTGCATCAATTGAGCCGAATGGATTTGATGGCTGAATGAAGTAACCTTCTGTCCAGATGCAACTTTCTGTCCGTCTCAGGTTGACTGGACTTTTAGCAAAAACCTCTCACTATCTTGTCGATCAGTTGTCTACAGTGTATGCCAAGTAGAAATTTTAGCATGACACTACAGTTTATCATTATAAGTTTGATCAACGACAGATTACTTTGTTTTTCCAATTGCTTTTAGCTTTTCAACAATGATAATTTAGTTGTCTAGTCTGAAGAAGTTTCACTTTTCGATATCCTTTCAGTGGTTCTGGGACAATATATATTTTCCTCTGTTCGCATCTATATTTTTCCACTACAGTTTGGACAAAACTCTGGGATGTGAACGATCCAGGATCTCCAAGTAATTCTTCCAGGTATGCACCTTCAAAAGTTCATTTTCTAAAGGCATTCTGATCTTTTGACGTGAACTTGCACAGATTCGTGAAAAATGTCCAATTAATAGGTGTTTGATGAGCAAACCAACAGACCAGTGCAAGTTAGCCGAACAAGAGAAGTTCAAATATTTGAAGTACGATAACCAATCATTTGTTACCAGTAACTGGTCTCAATAATGACTGGAAATCAGCCAATCAGTCAATAGAATGCCAGTTAACACACAGAATGCACAGAAAGCACAGAAGGGCATTTCAACCGAACGGGCGAAACCAATGCAGCCCAAGCTCGCCAACGATACAAGGCAGCCATTTGGGTGCAATTATCAATCCAATAAGCAATTCCTACTGTTTAATTAACTAATTCAACGTGTTTTCCTATAAACCGTTATTGGTCAAGTCGGTGTAAACTATTATTCTGGATTTCTGACAATGTCCATATTTATTTGGACAGTGACACAAATGTAAAATGATTTCTCCTTGATCCACAAGGGTCACTCAAGTAGACTGACTTGCCTAATATTGCTAAACAATACTGACTGGATTTGAATTGTTTGTATTGCCTTGGGTCATCAGGCAAATTAACATGCTTGATAATCAACCCCTTACTTAATAGAGTAGTGGCATTAGCTTACGTAGATATGAAAATTCTGTTGATGGAATGGTGTGACGTGACGAATTAATTATGTCATTCCCGAATGATTGTTCACGTGACCAACTGTCTGCAGATGTAATGCTCATCTGCAAAAAAATGACGATAAACGTGCACACACTGTTTTTGATTCATTGAAAAATTGAAATGAAGCAGACACGCGTGCAACAAACATAGTCTAATCATTCGTGGTATAAACGGTTCTGTAGCATAACTATGTTAGTAATGGTGATCCACAGTACGATCAATAATAATTGGCAAGATGATTACTTTTGAGACGTTCTGTTGTTCTAACAAAGTTAGTTGCTGCCCATCAACATGTTTTAAGTAGTACACTGTTTCGAATATAGTTACAGATTGTTTTTTGTCGGCTGAGCTATAGAACAAACTGTTACTGACGCTTATCTATGAACATGTCTACTGTCAAACGAGCAGTGTTGATAACTTCGGAATAACTCTTCAGAAAAATTGTCTGATCAAAATTTTGTCACTTACAACGTATTTTTCATTAGCCTGTCATAAGAGCTCACAAATTAATTTGTCTTTAAGGAGACTGCGGAGCTTTGGTTTTGGTTTTTCATCCAATATTAGTGAAGTAGAATCTATTACGATTGTGACAGATGGATGTCTTGCCGACTGCTGCTTCTGCTGAGGTCATTTTCGGAAGATTAAGATCACCGACCTCTTGTTAAAGGTGACACTTCTGTCGATCGATATTAAGCACAGTTGAATCCACACTCATCTTCCATTTGTTGCTATGTGTATCTGCGGTTTCCCACAACACATTGTTTACGTCACCAGTCTTCATATCTCGCTTGCATACATCCTTACTGCATATATTACTGATATATTCATTCACGAAAAACTTTGAATGCAATTTGTCTTTGACCACAACTTTAGTATTCAAATGAACATTTCACTCTGGTCTTTAATATGGGTACAATCGAGCTGATCATGTGAATGCTATGAGATTATAATTGAATTTACGAAACGAATATCTGAAATATGTGGAAATTCTTTCCACCAAAAAGTTGTCTGAAGTACATTTAACGGACGTTTTATATACTTACAGCATCTTCTATCAAATGCTCCGAAAGTCTGTACGATACTTTGGATGCCACATGCCAACTTTTCTCAGATTCAGCATCCGATATTGCACCAAGATCTCGTCCTCTAACGTGCTTCATAGATAGCAGGGGGCAGAATGAAACGACTGTATATGATACGTATCGTTCATTTTAGGACATTTTTTTCCTACCACAATCACAGCAGACATTATATGTTGCTAACCCTGTTACATAGTATCATGGTTGTTTGCAGGTCAGTGGCTGTCTACTACTGTACGTATAACAATTCTCTCTGTGTTGCCACCAGTAGAATGTAGCAATTATAAGCGTTTTCACTGGTGCTATTGTCATTTGCAGCAATAATGAAGTGTTTGATATCTATCCGCCTCACCATTTTTGGATCAACTATAATTCTAACGTACACGAGAAATAAATTATGCCAATGCTCAAACCAGAAAACAACACTTGATAGGAAAGTAAGTTGATAGGGATTTTGCTACTGCACTTCCTTACTTACATATGTACTTCGCGGACCATTCAGTCAAACTGTAACATCATTCTTGCTACTAAACCACAGTAGTGTGACCGCCATATGCATGCTTTCATATGGCTACACTGGTTGCAAGTCGTCTTAAAACGTGTTTCCCATGTAAGGTTTATTCGGGAATGGATCAAATACCTACAATCATTGTATTAACATAAGACAAGTGTCATAGTGCACCTGATTGAAAGAAATAGGAAGCAGAATATCAAGTCAATGATTATCCAGCTAAGGGACTTTTCCAATCACCGGAAACTCCAAATTGCTCTACCCGCTTAAGCAAGGGTCACAGAATGGGTCGTGTCAAAATAAACTTTTCATAAATCGGCACGCAAAATGAAGTCTTTGACCTAGCAGGACAAACAGCGTAGTAATTGTGTAAACAATCAAGTTGCAAAATTTGCCAGATACAAAAGAGTTAAATGACCGCCACATCAGTAAAAGAGGTGGTTAAAACAGCGTCATTTCACTTCGGTATCAAACAATGATAATCGGGAATGTGTATAATTGTGAGTGATGCTCAATTTGTATGAAAACGAAAATCCCCTACTTCTCATCAATAATGCATTTACCTATTCACTACTCGGTGTGTGTCCTTTTAAATACTCTATACTGATGTATATAACCTTAGAATGTTCGGCCAACGAACTTTCATTTCTTACCCCACGTTAAAGGATAATGGGTATATGTTGAGATTTTTCAATAGACGCAGCCAGCAATATATAAAAGTAAACAAAGTTTCTATGGCTGAGAAGAGAAAAGTTTAAATTGAACTATCACTCATAGGTGACACATTCTCGCCTGAAAACACACAGCACCTATCAGCATCGATTAAACGAGTAGACAGTGCGGATGAACTAGTAAACTTCGGTCATACTCGTTACCGCTAAACTCACTAACATGGGGGGAAACCTACAAGTTGTGTCTAACTGGGAGCGAAAATAAAATCTGAAAAACTGGCAGTTGCCTGCACTCTAAAACGATGAAGAATCTGTAAGAATACGTTCAGAATATGACCGCGCATTCTATTTCCTTTGTCCAAGGATCAGGTAATCTTCCGGCTTTGTCTATCGACAGACACATGTTATCCCCGGTTATCCCGACATTCAAGATTATAATATGCCATGCTAGTCCGCATTCCTTGTGTTTCGCTAGGGCGGTGACGATTATCCGTACCGAACCAGCATTATGTGTAAATAAACTATTATGTGTAAGTCATAAACGCTCATGTACTTAATAGTTTTGCGGTGTGTCCACAACCCCACTTACTTCTCCACCTCTACCCCACTTGTGTTATATATACGTATATTCTAATGTATTGTAATTTGGAAATGAAGATGTAGTACGGAATGCTAGCATCTACCAGTGTCTTCTTATTACCATGTTCAATTTCGTGAAGTGGGTCAACCATTTTAAACGCTACTACTATTGAAACACTTTTTGTGGTAAATCTTTAATTGGAATGCATAATTCACGAGAAACTGAACTACACTCCCTACCTGTCTATTTATTTGATACGCATACTTACTACGAAAAGAATTTACCTGTAGACTGATAATCTCAGTGACCACCAGAAAAGAGCAGACAGCCGTTCTAATCACGCCCGCACGTAAATCGAACTCACGCTCAGTGAACGAGTGTCAGAGTGGAAGTTTGTGTCGTGGTTGACACGAGATCCATTTCTCATTAGTCGTTTATTACATTCATATAGATTGAACATCACCCACAATTGATCGCAGCTGTCGCATTCCCATAGACTTTCCAGTCGGCCCCTTTCGAAAAGAAGCACTAGACTCGAGTTTCGCTCTGATTAGAGCTCGTCAGTAGTGCATATCATCGCCACTGCCGGGACGTGATACAAGGACATTCAATCTATATGAAAATCAAAATCCCCTACTACTCATCAGTAATCAAATAATTAAACCATAGTCCAGACTTCGTTCTACTGTTTTCCCCCTATTCCTTCTGCCTTCCATATGCC
>JTDE01000569.1:129055-162598 GCA_014338405.1 Paragonimus skrjabini miyazakii | reverse complement strand
GGCATATGGAAGGCAGAAGGAATAGGGGGAAAACAGTAGAACGAAGTCTGGACTATGGTTTAATTATATTTGATTACTGATGAGTAGTAGGGGATTTTGATTTTCATATAGATTGAACACTACCCACAATTGATCGCAGCTGTCGCATTCCCATAGACTTTTCAGTCGGCCCCTTTCGAAAAGAAGCACTAGACTCGAGTTTCGCTCTCATTAGAGCTCGTCAGTAGTGCATATCCTTTCCGCTACCGTGCAACCTACTACTTGGGTTACACCCATTGTGACACCACTCGAACTCGACGGCAAAACGCCCCGAATTCGCAGTGATTATCGACTCACGCTCAACAGATTCATTTTGAAGACGAGTAGTGCCACTGTTGAACCACTGGTAATTCTGCATCAATTTAATGGTTCAAAATATTTTCCAAAGCTTGATTTAAAGGGCGCTTTTCTAACGATACCAGTTGATGAGGTTTCTAATGCCCTGATAACCAACGATAACCCCTTCGCATTGTTTCGGTTTAATTTTCTGCCTTTCGATCTGAATGCATCACTCGCTATATTCCAAGAGGCTATGAACTCCATTACTGCCAACCTAGACGGTGTTTCCATTTCCAAGGATGCTGTTATTGTGCAGGTGGAAACCATGCCTATTCATGATGAACGACTGTACGCTTTGCTTGGATGTTTTCGCTCTCTAAACGTCACTAGTAATTCGTCCAAATGCATTCTTGGTACGTCATATTTATCGTGTTTTTAGGGTTCCTCATTGATAAGAATAGCTATCTACCAAATCCTGATCGTTTTCTTTTATACCTATGGCATCTTGATAAGTTTCGTCCTTTAATGGGTTCCCTTCAGCACTGTCCCCAATTCATTTCTAAGTTCGCTGATTTTCCTTCTCAGAATATTTTTTTGAACTGATTTACATGGACGAACTCTTCAAGTTCTGTCACAATGAGACTAGACCTTGATGCGGTGTAACGACTTGCACATCTGGATGACCTTTTGGGCTAAACTGGACGATGTGGCCACCACACCGATAGAATCACTCATGCCAAGCAGGTCAATAGGTAGAGGTCTGACAAACCAGTCTCCTGGTCCGCCAGGTTGGGGGTTGGAAGAAGGTTGGCATCTTTTTCCAAAAAATTTACCAGCTCTGGTACACTGCCATCCACCCGTTGCTTTGCGGTAAGGACCCTTGAGCCAAAGGCTTTGATTGAGAGCCATAATCGTTCTGCTGTCTAGGTCTGGGCACCCTGGCAATATCTCAGCCCACACACAACCTTGAATAACCACAACATAGGCAATTCCATACTGCATCGGCTGTCTCGCAGTATCTGCTGCATACAGCAGGGTGGATAGGCGAGAGCATGCTACTGCAGACCCCTCCTCCACTGTCCCATCAAATTTAACTCTTAGACTCCGCCCAACTCCTGTTCCTGGTAACCACTTTGCAGGTCCCACAATATATATAATTAATCATAGTAACACTGAATCGGAAAGTCCCATTACTTACCACTCAGACCTCTCTCGTTCCTTTCTTAGACCTAGAATGCGAATTGACATAGGAGCTCTCAAATTACTCACTGGCAAACAGATAAGTCAGCATGCCACTCTCGCAAGAATGTTAAAGTCGTTCAATGTCGATGTCTTTTGTGTTTCGGATGTTAGAATCCAAGGCAGTGGTCAACGTATGGAACTAACAGCACCCGCATTGTCTATCCGATACTGGTTATACTTTTTGGGTGATTCCACAACCGCCGTTACAGGCCAGGATAGAGTAGTTATAGTACTCAGCACGACGGTTGTAACCGCATTAATAGATTGGGTTCCTGTTAACAGTAGACTTTGTGCTGTCCGCTTGGCAGGTTCAGTTAAGGCCAACTGTAGACGCAAGACTTCCAGAAATGTATTCATTGTGTTTGCTTACGCTCCTACTGACTGTAGTGACGTCGGCGTCAAAGACGCATTTTATTCGGATCTAACCTCTCCCCTTCGGTGGACACGTGGCTCTGTTATAGTAATTCTGGCCGGAGATATGAATGCTCAGGTCGGCTGACTTGGTGAGGCCGAATCTCGTTTAGGTGGCAGGTTTGGGATAGCGTCACATCGGTCAGATAATAGTGGGCGATTGTTGCAGCTGTGCGCTGAGTATCAGGTATTTTTAGCCAGCACTAGTTTTAGGCATCGTGCACGTTATTGCTATACTTGGCGCCCGCCATCTGCGAATCACGCCTAGTCTCAAATAGACCACATAGCTGTTAGTCATAGATGGCGAGGTCCATCCAAGACTGTCGTTCTTATTGGAGGCCTGGTTAGTAGAAAACGTTGAGAAAATGGAAACCGCCTTTGCTTCAGGGGACACCGACAAACCCTTTAAGCTGATCCGTTCCACTGTGTTGCCGACACAAACTTGTGACGTAGCACCCTGGTCGGCATACTTGGAACCACCTACTGAGACTGAGGTTCGCAATTGCTTTTCGGCTCTCGAACGTAATGGGGATGATGGCCCAGATTATATCTTGCCGACATTTTTTAAAGAAGGTAAGGAGGTTTTAGTAGAAGTCTCTACTCAGTTGTCTCAAATTATGTGGACGACGAAGACCATCCCTCTGTTCTGGGATCACTCGACAATAGTTCCCATATATAAGTAAAGAGCCCGGGGCTCATGTGAAAACCACACTGGTATTAATTTGATTACTGAGTAGTTTGACACCAGCCACTTCAAGGATTCTTGCATCCATTATACTTCGTCGACTCACTGCTTTCCGGGAGGTAAGCATTGGAGGAGATTAGACGAGGGTTCGCCCTGGTCGAGGTTGTATAGATCAGATTTGTACCCCTCCTCAAATTCTGGAGCAGCTTCATGTGTACCGCCGGCCAAAAGTTGCCGTGTTTCTCGACTACAAAGGTGCGTTCGATTCGGTGGATCGATCTACACTTTTAGAGTTACTTAAACGCAAGGGTGTACCGACCAAGTGTGTGAACATACTGTCGGCGCTTTACTCCCCTACTTTTGCTCAGGTTAGGGTTTACGATGAGCTGTCTAACATTTGACCAGGTACAAAAAAGACAAGAGAACACGGAAGAACAGCTTGGAAAAGGAGTCCAAATAACGAGAAAGAAGTTGAGGATGGCGAACGAGTTTTGCGCACTTACGTGGCCGGTGGTGGCCTCTTTATTACAACTTCAGCATCCTTGTGAGGCGCTTCGTCCGCCTCAATTAGTCCGAGATCGGCAGCCGTCGAATTCCTTCTGCTTTCCGTGTTATTAAAGATTGGCTGGCAGTTCTTCACCTGCGGGAATTTGATTGACATTTTAAGTTGGAAAAAGGTCTTCCGAAAATAAATTCCAGTCCACTCAAAGAAATTGTTGTCGGAGCACTTCAAGCATGAATCTTGTTTGATGTCGGAAGTGACCCCAGAAGCTTCGTAGCGATATGGAACTTGGAAAAATAGTAATTTTTGGAAATGCAGCCTGTTTGCAAGGAAGACATCGACAGGCTTGATATGTTTGACCATCGCTGTCTCCGGCAAATAGCTCACATTAGATAGACTGATCGCGTAAGCAATGTGGCAGTTCACCGGCGCTTATTCCAGAACGCTCGGGATGCGCGATCAATCGGTTAACTAATCACGGTGCCCAGCCTGCGATGGTTGGGTCACGTATTCCGTTTGTCATCTAATCGTTCACCGTACCGGGCATTATATACTGTGAGCACCAACAGATGGATTAAACCACATGGTGGTCAGGCAACATCGTGGTCACGAAATATGGAGTCCCTGACTGTTCCGCTGAGCAAAGTGGGTAGGTGCCGCCTGCCTGGTTGGGGTTTTCGTGATAACTGAAACCGCTGGTTAGAGACGCTATCCGAGATGGCAGTGTGTCACATTCAATGGTATACCTGTATCCATATCATTTCTAGTTCTTTCGCTTAGTCTTCTTTCAACCTTCTTAGTGACGTTTTATTCTAGGATATTCTACGTCGTTGTTGAGGTGAGCGACGGCCCGAGCCATTGTATCTTCTAGTCAGGCTGATGGTTGATGATGACGAATTTTCCGCAGACGTTTTTGGAGTGAAAGGGCAGAATGTAGGGAATAAAACTAGTAGGTTGCGGCACCGTTGTGGGCCATTCCTTCAGGCCCACACAGATCTGCAAGTGGTTGACTATTTGAGGGGATGGGGATAAACGCTTTTGCTGTGGGGAAAGGCGGTTTGTTTGATCCCTTGTAAGGGATGACGCTGGTTCCTGGTTAACAGTTTTTTCTTATATGGTGCATTGAAACAACCTTCATGTTTGACTGAGTTTTGACAACCTGAAAGCACTTCTCCCGCTCTTCGAAAGATCTGCGAAACGAAACTTCTTTTATTTAAGCGCGTACCGCCATAATGTCCACCGCTTTGCCAGGCACATCATCCCGAGCAATGTCATAACGAGTCCAAGTAAATTCTTGAAAGCTCTTGGACGGGGTCCGCTGGTGGTCATCAGGTTTGTTAGATCTGGTTGGAATGAAGCGTTTAACGCTGCCTTGACTTGCTCGTATGGGCAGGATGAGGTTGGAAACTGTCCCCACAATACAACCCTCCTCTCCTGGAGTGGCCTGTCCCTAAAGTTTTTCGTGGCTTCCTCAATTTGGTAATTGGATGCGTCTTGTTTTCACCCACTGTCAGTGGAGATCAACCAGAGGGACACAAGCCCGCATGGGATGTGACTTCATCTGAAGTGAAATCTCATACAGATAAGTGGGACTCTCCAGGAATCGTATACAGTCGATTCCTTCTCCTTAAGGTCAGTACATCTGAAGTGGCGCCAGTGTAAGCACTTCTGGTAATGCATATTGCTTTGAACGGACATACGGCAACCAAGTTGGCCACAATATTTGGATATGTCTGATCCATCCATACTGCTGGATCACATGTTTGTCATTGTGGTATAGTAAGTAAACAGGACCGACTAGTCGTAATGTTGTCTTACGATAGAAAAAGGTTAATGTATTCAGGTACTATAAGTAATGGGAACAGTATACCAAATGTAAACAAATGTTAAATCAATCGGTGAGGAACACCAGTAATACGGTAAACAACACGAATAGCTGATAAGAATCGGACCACGATGGCTGCACACAAATTGCACTCAAAACTCGAATTACAAGGATATCTCTTTCAGCGGTTTCTCTCCAACTAAGTAAGGTACAGTTTGTGTGTTGTAATGCAGAGCTCCAAAAATATATTCCACAGACCACAGACTTTGTTACATAAAACATTTTGGGTTGACAAATTTAAGTGCCTTCGAAAAATAAAACAAAATGTTATGTGCAACAATTACTAATCATGTGGGTGTCTGAGAGAATGATCTACATCAATTTCCGTCTTCACAGACGGTGACGTGATGAGCCAATTCAAGGAAGTGATGAATAAGCGGTACCCTAATCATAATGAAAACCTCGGACGTATCATGATTTCATAAACCATCAACAGACTTTTATTGCAGGTTAATTACAGTTTTCTTCCTAATCCCTGACTTTTCCTGTAGTTGTGGAAACAATTACACTGGTGGAATAGAAAAAATCTCTCAGGTCAGGTTGATGGAACGAAGGCTGTTCCTTGTGGTTTAAGACATTCAGTTTGCTGAGAACGTGTACACCATTTCATTTTTAGGTCTGTACCTGACAACAAAAAGGAACACGACTCTAACTCGTGTGGTGATGCGCCCTCAGATCGTTTCCAAAACTTCCGCTGTCGATGGCTTAGACTATCCTTGCGGACATTGGTCATTCTTCGATTGACCAAATTCCGCAATAGTTCTCTGCACTGATAACGGCTTCGTCTGACTGGGTCTCACATACAGAGAATCGCACCTAGCTTGACAGAAAATATCCAACGCATTTAATATGTTTTCTCCTGGATAAGACGAACTGTTTTTGTGTCGCATTAAGCGTTCATAGTTAACTCAATTGGTTGATGACAGCGTAATTATTGCGATGGGCCCGGTTAATCTGGTAGAATGACATTAGTGATCTATATTCCTTCACTGAGTTCTTCCAGACAAAACAGTTTGCATTGTTTCTGAAGGACAAACATACATTTTTATCTCAATCAGGCGATCTATATTCACTGAATCTCAGTGTGAAGATGTTCATGCGATCTTCATATAGATTGAACATCACCCACAATTGATCGCAGGTATCGCATTCCCATAGACATTCCAGTCGGTCCCTTTCGAACTGCAAAAGCACTAGACTCCAGTTTCGCTCTCATTAGAGCTCGTCATTTGTGCATATCTTCGCCACTGCCTGAACTAGAACTACAGCCACGCTGTTCATGAGGCAACCGTATTTACCACTGCGCCATTGACCCCACATTAAGCAGAACCGGATTATCATATGTGAACACTGAACCACTTTCGCTTGTGAGTAATGATCAGGTTGCCCGACCGTCTCAATCAGTCGCCTCATCACTAATCATATACCGCTCAACAAGTCAATGATTTCTGTGTTCTCAATTTGGAGAGAATTCCTAGTCGAGGGGTCATTGATTGGCGATAACAGACAGTAACTGTGTCTCCTCTTGAGGCGATCAGAATCCTGTACTGCTCATCAGTTCATACGATCGCTAAGTCTGGGACTACTTTGCCTCAATGTGTAATCCTCAATTACACTTCACATGATAAGTTCAGTCATCCACTTGACAACCGATGGTCAGATTTTGTCTTTTGACGGTTAACACGCTCAGACAGATTGAATTAGGCTTAATCGGGTAGAAAGCAGTTGGATGAATGGCCTGGTTTAACTGTGAGATCCCCATTCAACAATGTCTGAGCACTGTGGGAACGCCAGAACACCGATCTGAACTTCAAATCTCATAAGTTGGAAAGAGAAGAAAAGATTAACTGATAAGCACTATTCGGCCAAATGTCTAAAAATTGAAATGTGACACATGATTCGGAACCTCATACACTACATATTTTGCTAATGTTAATCCGTGGATGAGACCTCGAGTACAGAATGTACACATATTAAAATCGACAAATTATTTAGTCAGCTCGTTGGTGTTAAATCACAGCACAAACTTCACTCACAGCTTAAGTTCCATACTGGTTATTTAGACAGTACGAACTAATTCGTTGTTTGTGGCTGACATTTAGATAACTTCATTAAAAAAACGGCTCATTCACACCTAACTTACTACTATCTTATGTTTGTGTACCTGCCGCTTAGTTTTATGGGTAACTATTTTTCTCAGAATCTGTGAATTACAAGACCAACGGACTGAGTATAAACAGTTACTGTCACTGGGATCAGTGGAATAGTCTTCCTCTATGAGGTGAATACGAGAGCTACACATATTCACTCAAACTTCTAGAACGCACCAGCCGACGTGGATATGGCTAATTCTGATGCGATACTCGGTAGGCTTGATAAATTTTGGAAAGTGGAACAAGAAAAACAGGTAGTAATTTTAAACTTACTGTAGCATCTTCCACGCATTCTACAAGTGTAGGATATTTGAAAACCAGATTGGCTCGAAAAGCCTATGAATAAAAATGGAGGTTAATACCAAATGTTATGTGACGAAATCTTACAATATCTTCCAACTCCGCCGGATCTCGGTCCTCAGCTAGTTCACGTTCCTCTTCGAGCATGTAGGAAAGGTGTTGTTGTCTGCGCTTGTCTCTGTAGTGTCGTTGAAGCAGCTTCTCTTCCCACTGTTGGTTCACGGTTTTTAATGCCTGTGTGTATTTCTCCTCGGCCTCGTGTTCACGCATCTGCGAAAACGTTCAAGATTAGTCTAAGGATGTTAGTAAACACCGCTGGTTGAGTAAATTGGGAAGCCAAAAAAAAGATGCGACGAATAAGCACGCTAGCGGCGTAGATTAGATGTGTGCATTTAAGCGTTAACAGCAGGCAGATTTGGAATAAACATAGCAGGTGCACAGATAAACTACGAGTATAAAGATGGACTGTGTCCTCATGCATTATTATGAGCCAGCTGTTAAGTATGTTGTGCCATGCTACACTCTGCTGAAACCAATTCAACTGTTCCCCACGTATAAATTCCTTTACTTCCATGAGGGGAATTAACCTCTGAATAAAAGACATGTGCAAGCCGGTGCTCCATTGTTGGTGGTAAGTAGTAACTGATCACGTTAGTCTATCCCCACTACTACTGGTGCACAGTGTGCGAATGATTCAAATATAAGACAATCTAACTTCGAAAACTTCAGGCTTCGAACAGGTTGGAATCGGCGAGAGGATCTGTCATTACGTGGTAAATGTTCACCAGCTGAGCCACATAACCAAACTGGAAACCTAAAACTTTCATATTAGGTATCCATTAACCACACCTTGCAATCGTTGTCCATCATCTAGAGATGTATTGTCATGATAGGGTTATCTCAAGAGGCTGACAGTGGTAAACACCAACAAAACTGTTGAGGATCGTCATTGTATTGCTGCTTGTGTACTGCATAACTCCATCATTACAATGCTAATGGATTACCAATAGTGATTCAGGACTGAAGGGTAATGCTTAGCGCATCAAGTGTTTTGGCTGTAAATCTCATCTTTCCTGTGTGAACAAAATTGGGAAACCTATGAGAACAGGACCTTTTATCAACTAAATTATACAATTAGTGTTGTATTCCGCACCTCGTTTTGAGGTTTTACAATGAACTGTGACCAACACATCATCGTTCCGCCCGTGTTCTACTCGAACAATACTTTTGACCGATAGATGCACAGATAAAAGCCCTGCCCAAGTCAATGACCCAAAGAATAATGCTGTGGGTAAGAAACCAATTAGAATTTGTAGAATACAAAACCCTTTGTTGTTTGAAGGTAATTAACATAATCAACACGTTTACTAATGGCTGAAAGGAAGAAAAGTCTCAACTGAGGGATCATCAGCTGAAGTTAACAGGACAGTTACTGCGTATCCTCTCGAGCGACCAAACAATGAGAATTATTCACAGGCCAATTTGACAGTTTACCTATGGAAGTACTATTTCGTTTAATGCGAAGTGATTGGCGAAGGGGGAAAATTGCATGATAAAACCATGACCGCAGTTTTAGTTCCGTGTACAACAAAAATATTAATTGCTACTGTGCCCTAAACGAGATAAATGGTAGTTTTGTTTCTTTCGAAAGGATCTGGTTAGAATTCTATCGAAATGCGGGCGTGGCAATTAATCATATGTTCTCGCCAAATTATTTTGGTCTTGTCGTGTTTGTACGTGTTTCTTTTATTGCTAGTTTATTTGACAGTCTAATTGCAAGATTTTTTTAAGCGTATTGCGATAATCAATACTAAGAATCAGTTGGTTGGATTGATTGTATATGTTGCTGTCTAATTCTACAGTTTTAAGACGACTGCTTCGGATTGTTTTAGCGCAAACTATTCATTTTGAAGGGCCACGACGTTGTAGACTAAATTATCTTACAAATACGTATAATTCTACCGACAGTAGTAAGAGAACGGATAAACAGACAGCAAATCGATATAATATCACGCAATTTTACCGACGTCTAAGCTGTCCAGCAACGTGGTTTGATCATGCGACTTAGTGAATAACGCCTACTTGGGAACAGATGTCGAATGTTTTGTTCATCACAATGCATCTAGTGAGTCACGCCAATTAATGAAATTATACCAGTGTCATTGACAGCAGCTTCATTGCCCTGCTTACTACTGTGTAGCACCAAATGTAGCACTCAGCTAGTAAGAAGAGGAAGACCTTACCCCATATAAATGAGTGAGTGAGCTGGGGAAAATTATGTGGTGATTGCTAGATATGAGCTAGAAATTCACAGACAGCATGTCATAGCCATATGTTCATCGGCCGGAATGATGCGACTATGGCCCGTCAGACGTGTCCTGTTTACCTAGTTACCATTGATCCGGTGATTGACAAACAAGCGAGCTCTCCGCAACTTGAGCACCAATCAAACGCGGGGTGATTAACACCGGCCTATCCTATATTCTCAAACCAACCTATAAATGTCCCTATAATCCGAAATACAAAAAGCAGAGACTATATCCACAGCTCCTGATCTATGTCTACCTCGTCGAGGCTCGATTTAATTCATTACCTGCTATTATATTCAAAAGTTCCATTATTATGAATTATTGTGGAATGGGAAGGTTGCAAGACAAGTTTCCCATAATGTCAACATAAAAACAGATTCGACGGGAATTCCAAAACACTTTATTGAAACGCATTGATGGAGAATTTTCTCTTCTTCTAACGTAATTGTAGACGATTCTGATTTAGAAGTGACATTATGAAACCCGTCGGGTTTACTCTATAACGTGCCATGTGTGAACTATTGTGAGTTGATGCGAGTTTTTGCTGATTGAAGTTCATGCAATCCATATAGTCAGAGTGATTGTTGAAACAGGCTCCTCTTTCATTGGGACGAAATTTTATTTGGAAGGTAATGATGGTGGACCATTTGGTTGGCAACCTGTCAAAAATGACGGAAGTGTTTCAGAACACAAAAGCACAAAACTAGCTGTTTTGTAGACTAAGAAATACGAGTTATTTCGTTATAAAATGTAGAAAACTTTGTGTAAGACTATCCAGGTTGGACTAAAGATGATTGTTTGCCGTAGGTTCCAGTTTTCTTTTCCTTTCTTTTGATAGTTATTTAGCAACTGCTGTTATACAGCAATAAACGGTGATGATGATGTTAAAGTGTGTTGTTCTTTAAAAGAAAGGCAAACCTGTTAATACTTGATAGAATATAGATGGCAATTGATTAAAACAAGGCATGTTAGGTTTACATATGGATTTCCGCTACCAGCTTGTCTGAATGAACCTTTATATATCGACAGGACAGTGTTTTCTATGTCTCTGAGTAATGTTTCCAAACTATGGCGTTTGAATAGATTGAGAAATATCATTGGATCCCCAGTTATCCTATAAGGAGTAATAACACGTTTTAGATGGAAACAGTGAAAAGTTGAGGTGTGTTGTTTTGGAAGAGTTGTGAAAATTATAGTACAGTTTTAATATCTTCGACAAATAGCACAAAATGATGTCACTAGCCTTTTAGCAGATTCGATAATAACTATCCCATTAACCATTAGAAATACGGATAGAAGATCCTACAGCTGTTTACGTATATTTATCAACCATTTTCGAGAGTTTCCTGTTTACCATCGTTATGCTTATTCTTGAAAGAAAAAAATAACTGGTCCAAAAATAACATTCCATGTACATATATAATTTTGGAAAACTAAGCATTTCAAGCCAAACCCTGCAGTTACTCTGTATATACATAACGGAATCGTTTTGTTTTACTACACGAAGCTGTAGTTCCCGTTGACGTACCATAAGTTGATCGGACATTTTCTTGTGATCTTCTAGCGAGCGTTTCAGCACTTTGACTTGTTTAAGAGCTTCACTGGCAATTCCTTTAGCTGCGGAGTGTTCGTGTAAAGCCATATCACGATGTCGGCGTAAGTCTTCCTGAAATAAAATACAAGATGAAAAGTGCATCTACAAAACATGCATTTCAGCAACCTTTTAAACAGCGTTATGTCTGAGAGATCACTACAGTCGTAGTCTACTGATCGATCCTCTTTTAAAAGAACAGAACAACTGTCACCTATTAAAGTGGTTACATGAGACGACTGGTTCACGCATAGTTGAAAATCGGAAATAAATATGACTCATTGTACATAACATAAACCCAGCGTGCAATCTCAAATACCATTGTGCCCAGGCAAGCTTCTTCTAAGTGATTCATTCAGGAATGAACATCTGAAAACAGTTATTTATGGTTTTATACACTATTTTTTATTGTTGTCTTCTTGCAGTCCTTGATTCATCTTTGTCATTATCACCAACTATGTCTAACTTTTTATTGATCCAAGTAAGTAAATAAGCAAAACAACTTCGGTTAAACGCTTGTGTTTAGTTTCACAAAAGTAAATATTTCAGAAGGCAAATCTGTATTCTTAGAAGACAGTTTATATGTTAAATGTGGACGGAATAGTGTAATGGTTTGAACACTTCTGTATAGGATCATTGATTTTGCAGCGAATAACAGATGGTCTCATACACTAACCACTTTGAATGATAAAATTACTATATTTTTGATAACCGTAGGTTTTGGATTACTTTGTCAGTGTTATATCTTTTTACAAACTTTCCAACAGGAAAATCTGTTCCATTTGACGTATTTTATCATTTAAATTAGTGTAATTGGAAGTCCATTTTCTTCTCATCAGATAGTGTACTTATCGTACACTTGAAGTAAACCGTACAATGAGCTAATATTCATTAGGTAACAATCTGAATGACCGTATTACATTCAGTTTGTTGTCTGTAGTAGGCAGTTGGCAATTAACTTGACTCTGAAAGCTGTTTGGGAATAAACACTTCATGTTGATTAGTAATCGCTTATCTATGTCCGATTATTTGTGATCAGGAGGACAGCAGTCTGGCATCATGTTGTGGACACTGGCCTGCTAATGAGTTCGTCATTCAATTCATTACATTTGTTCCGAGGGTTTCTACTAAAGCTCGATCAACTTTTGTAGAATGTTTTCTTATTTACAAATTTAGAAATACCACCATTGCCAATATTGACGATAAATATTGACTATAGATAAAAATACAGTTTGTTAAAAAGGTCAAGTCAACATATACTTTTCAGTTCAGACAGTTTATAAATTTACAGTTGAGCTTACCACCTGTTCGTGTGCCCGTCTACATTCAAGCACAACACGTTGTGGAAGGTTTTCCCAACCAAGTTGTCGAAGTTCGCGTATCAATTTTCTGGCTTCTTCCAACTCCTTGGTGACCATGAAATTTCAGAAATGCGTGTAAAAAAATGAACATATTTTTTACAAATGAGTAAGTTTTTATGACGGACAGTTTGAAAACTATTTCGCCCCATTGTGTGCATTTCTTTTATCATATAACCTTTCATTCTTCTTTTTCAACTTTTCCCTGCATGTGTGTATATCTTGTATCTAGCGTACACTGATCATCCACATGATTACTATATGACGTGGCCACTTGTTCCCTGAAAACAATCTTTAATCTGTTGGTCATAATTGCTTTTTGACAATGTCATTCATTTACTAATGGCAGTTCCGCCGTTGCTGCAACCAGTATGCATGACCAATTGTCTTTGTGAGTTGTAAACTTACCTGTGCATCTTGTGTGGACGGTAGAGAATTAACCGACTAGGTAGACATCAGTTAAAAATCTTGCTCAGTGGCGACGTCATGGGTTTTTATTGGCCACGTCGTAGTTTCCTCCTACCATCAACAGCCAAGCTGGACAGTGCGCTTTGAGGTAGACATTCAGATGACTTATGAAACACGACGTACTCAATCAGCGGAGATTGTACATTTTCAAAATCTTGGATATCCGTCGGGATTTTGTACACTTCCAGACTATGCAACGGTGGACAGTAGCGTTGCACACCCAATCAACCCGGTTGATAGGACTTATCGGCGGATCCAGCAGCGTTTAATTATCAACAGCCTATAAGCATCTTACACTCAAATGGTTGAGATTTTCGGTCAGCGAAGTAAATCTACGCGCATATTTACATATGTTTAGGTTACACAAAGCTGTACATCGGTCGATATAACAGATGTTTCTTAAATTTTGTTCGAGAAGGACTGTTACATTGTCATGTAAATACTCAGAGTTGTTCCTTCTTATTGGACGCACACATGGCCAGAGGCTAACTGTATAAATGCATCCGTTGCGTACATGCACTTCTTTTGCTCGAAACAGAGTCCAGTCGACTGGACTGGAAATTTCATACATGGAGGGAACAGGCCATGGTTTGCTGATTTGATAATCAAAGCGGAACTAGATTTAGTGGAGTGTTAATTTTTAATATTCTCCGAATCTACTGGTGAAAAACGGATTGTGAGATGTACGTTACTTATCCTTTCAGCGTCACACTAATATATAAAAATGTTAGTCAACATTCATGACTTAAAATATTTCTGATTCTTAAGCTCACTTACTGCTGAAACCAAATTGAAATTTAACTTGAGATTCTCGAAAACCACCTGATCTCTGGCCACCAGCTGAGAATCCTTTATAGTCTGATCCAAATGATAATGGCTCACACGCACAATTCGGTGCTCTTCTTGAAGTCTGTGAAGTTGCAATGTGACATCCAGTAGTTTGCTCTCTAAATAGATTATCTTTTCCTGTAAGGGAAAGTAATTCTTCTCCTAAAAGTACGTTGATTCAATAAAACTGTTGCAATTAACTTACGTTCGCATCACAAATACCGGCAACGACCAAATCAAACGGTTCTTTTGGGTTGTAGTCCTGAGGCTGTCAAGTAAGTTTGCTCAAAGTTAGATAACTTTAATGATGACAAAACTGGCACAGTACACAAACTGACTCATCGTACAACCTTTCAGCAGAAATGGGCAAACATCAGCCGCCTTGCTTTAGGATGTTCGAGCTGAAAACTAAATATAACAATCGGTTACGCCTTTCTCTGTAAATATGTTATATGAAAGCTGATAAAATACCAGCTTGAACATTGACAATCTTCTATCTCGTGAACATCATCTACCAGACTACTGCTCCTCAATGAGTTAAAAGCAACAATAAGTTGGTTCTTACGATTAGGTAAGTAATTTTCGTCGTGCGACAAATACCGCAGCAATAGTCTATACAATCTAAACACATGCGGTGATAAAGAAAACGTAGGCACAGCAAAAGAAATACAATGTCATGACAGTTTGGCAATTCATAAGTTGACGCTTATCTTCACTGGTATGTTACCAGTACAAACTGCTTTCAAATGTAGAGTGATAGGTCAATGTGCCTAATCGTTAGCATCTCAACAACTTGTAGGACGCGTTCTCTTTTTCGTGCGTATGGTATCATTGACTGCGCTGGCGACGCTCACCGTATGATCCTTCTGGAATACGTGTCAAATGATTGAGATGTTGACACTGTTAAAACCGATAAAGAGAATTAACTGTTTCGAATAAAGTTTTAAAGTTTCATCCAGTTTGTAAGTTCCAGTCTGGGAGTTTGTACTTAAGTACGATATATTTCACTAGATAACACCACAGTGATTATTATTGACAGGTCGCGTATAACGAGTCTTCATTTCTTGTGGAAAAATATTTTCATCATCAGGTAACCAATGTTTATTGGGTTTGTAACGTGTTCGATGTCAACTGCAGGAATTCAACAGACTAGAAGGATCGAAATCGTGTATTCATTTCAGGACTATCTTTGGGACTGAACAACCTGACAGTATTTGCCATCGCCTGACGCGGTGATAAACAACACTGTACAGCATAAAATTTAAGAATATTAGTTATATAAACACTACAAGCCAATCGAAGTTATTGACATTGTTGTTGTAAGCTTGATGAAAAGGTTAACTGTGATTTTCAAAGTGACCACCGAACCAATATTTAATACGAAAACACAGTAATCTTCACTTTTTACATGGAGCATTCTAGAACATGCTATGAAACTGCAAATGAACGTATGTCCTTACTACTAGAGCTATTCGGTGGGATTGCGCATATCTAAATAATCAGACTACTGGTCTCCAAGTGACGATTCCGTCCATTCTTCAAGTCATCTCTGCTCACAAAGTCCCTTCAAAAACAACATTTTTAGTGCGTGGATTTTCTTCTCAATTCTAAGATTGTGGTTCACATTTTCCGAGACTATGGATTGTTTCAAAACGTCTGGTTAGCAAACATGAATGTATAACATTAGGTTGGTTTTTATTGAATGCTTAATATTAAACAGTAATGTCATAATCATCATCACAACAGCCATGAGCCTGACCAAGAGGTACTGTGGCTCGGGCCGCCGCTCACCTCAACAGTGACGTGGGATATCCTAGTAGAAAACGTCACTAAGAAGATTGAAAATTATTAAAACAAGACTAAATGGACGAACTAGAAATGGTATGGATACAGGTCCGCCATTGACTGCGACACTTAGCCATCTCGGATACCGTCTCTAACCAACGGTTTGAGTGATCACGAGGACCCCATCCAGGCAGGCAACACCTACCCACTTTGCTCAATGGGGCAGTCAAGGTCTTCATATTTACAGCACAGGACAGTGTTTCCAGTCTCAATCTTGAAATTCGTTGTAGTAGTCGGTTATCTCATAATTTTAGCTAGAATGTACCAGAAAAATCAACTCATCAAACTCTACCATCAAGACTATAACGTAAGAGGTCCTAAGCGCTCTAAACTAATGTATACTGGTATACGCTGTAGTAGTCGGTTATCTCATAATTTTAGCTAGAATGTGCCAGAAAAATCAACTCATCAAACTCTACCATCAAGACTATAACGTAAGAGGTCCTAAGCGCTCTAAACTAATGTATACTGGTATACGCTAAGTTATCTAAGAATGTAATACACTTTTCCGTACTTACATCCAGATCGTTTTTCCCAGTTGGTGATTCACTTCCGTTGGCTTTGATTGTAAGCTGTGACCAGCATAAGGCAAAAACGATTAGGTAAAAGTCTGCTTACGCTTGTTGAAGTATGTAAATCACTTGGGCGCAGTATCGCACCATCCGACGATCGAAATGGCACTCCGTTTCTCATTTCATCACTCGAATGTTTGGGAGTCAGGCTGGACGGAGAGGATCCCCCGTTATACATCTGTTGACAAATATGCAAAAAAGACCATAACTACATACTTTCTACGATAATCCCAAATCATGATTAAATGTGAAACTGTAACACCTCTAATGCATATTATGAAGGTTTGTCGGGCTGTCAAAATGCTGTCCACACAATGAATAAATAATGCTTGACTCACAGTGGAAAGCAGAACAGTATTCTAGTTAACAGTACTACGAAGCCGACTAAATATTTCCTATACGGAAAGGAAGATGAGATGGGCTGTTCATCAATAATAAGGATCGAGTGATTTAGTAACAGTTTAAGAAATGAGTTGACATCGGTTGAACAAACTTTGGCAGGCAAAATGAAGCAAACTTAGGTATACAGCAGTAAGGAAAGTGACAATGCACAGTGAATACCGGAAACTACCTACCTCATCAAACAACCTTTGGTGAACCAGTGGGACACAAGCTTTGAACTGTCTTGTACACAACTCCCATTATTTCACTGTTGTACCTATCAGTGCTTTTTCTACATTGATGACGTTGTTTGCCCCCCCCAGTTCCATAGTGTCAGATTGTAGCGAAAAGATATTCAGTATAGCACAGTTTGAGAACCACAAAACAGCGAACACGACATGTTTTCTGTGTTTGATCATCAGGCCAATTACAACACAATAAATATGAAAACAGCAACTGGGGTCAGTCAGAAAAACGGTCAATAGAGGTTATGGACGACGTGTCTTGAATCAGTTACTTAATCACTGTTCCAAATCGTGGGTTTGATTGATTGTGGGCCACTAGAGATTAAGTGTCCGTACGAAGTTCTTCTGAGTGCAGAGGTCAGAGTTGCGTAATCGGATACTAATGGCCTCCACAACGGTCAACATTCTGAATCTCACCATCTTTGATCGATTGCTTGGCACTCGGTACACAATCTGAAACGCGTCTTTCTTACTGACAGCATGATTAGAATCATTCAAATGAGCAACAGTCGCGCCTAAAACCGTTTCAACAACCCTACTATTCAACCATGTAAGTTGTTGTTCACGCACTCTGTACGACCAATGTATGGTGTTCAACACGAGCAAACAAATGAGCACACACGACAAGTGGTTGTATAAGATGGAAGCATGTCTTTGAGTTGTAATATGATAACGGTTGTTGAACGAAAACCCCCGCCAAATTGAGCGGCAAGGTAGGTTGTTTTGACTTACTCTTTGAACGCTCGAAACTAACGGGTTGAAGCTAGCGAAACTCAGTTTTGGTACATGTTTCATTTCGCTGACGCAGTCCAAGACTTGAGCCTTAATAATCGAAGAATGTCTTCATTCGATGTTGCCTCACACTTTGCAAATGTACCTCTGCAAGGGACAACGGACTATTTGTGCGATTACATCGAGCATCACGGTGGGATTTTGGACGTAACCCTCCCACGTTGAGGTATTCCACCGAGTTCTGGAATACTCGCACCTCCGGTCTAATAATCCACCACCATACGAAATCCACAAAATGACATGACATAGACCGCTCTGATTGGTTTAATGAAACTTTAGAAGAGACGTGACCACGAAAAATCTAGGTTTTTGTTAGATTCCAACGAACAACAGAAATCACACGTCCAGACACGGCAATTGCTGAACCACCATACCTACGAAGCCACGCTGGAAGCTCACATATTTCACGTTTGGACTTAGTTACTCATTCAGTTCAATGTTTCACATGGAATTCATTAAATTATTCTGGAGAATGACTGCCTAGACATGATTTCTCCTATTGATTTACGCTGGAATTCTTCAATGCCACCAATGATCATCAATAAGACTCCTTCCATTAAAGCCCACCTAATATCATGTTCAGTTTTCAAAAATCTTCTGGTGGTGTGGATTATACTGAACTTCGTTATTTAGATCAGACCCGGATTTGACAACTCTGAGTTTCGGCCGGGTTTGAAACAGCAGGAAAAACTCCATGTCCTCACGCAGCACGTGGTTTATCAGCTGAGATAGGTTGGATGCAGAGAACCCCAGATGGCACGACTGATGCTCCTAAAATGTGCAGTCCTGGCAGTTGGTTTTCATTTAACTGAAACACGATTTTCGCACATTTCTTTTTCTTTTTCACCTTATGGATTCCAACAAAGTACTCATTATCAACCCACGGTGAAATGTAATTCGTGACAACATATTCACCGAGATAACTAAACAGGAATGAGTTAAATAATGTAAAATCCCATAACCAAAGAAAGATGTTTTAAAAGTTATCTAAGTTGCAGAGCCGACTGTTAACAGAACTTAAACATAAAATTCTCAGCTATATACCAACATTAAAGCTGATTGGCTTATAATGAGCACCATTCATGCTTAACTGGAGATTTTGCAGTTAGGCAGACTTCTCAGTCAGCCCTATTAGAAAGATTCAACAGATTCTAGTTTTACCTTTGTTGGAGTTTACCTGTCGTGTATATATCTTCCCCACTGTTAGGATGTAAACACTGGGACCATGGATACAGATGAGAAGTTTGTTGATCATGGCACCCATAACGTATCGTTTAATAAGGCTGAATTATCATAGCCGAAAACTCAACGACATTTGCTCATCGGTAATGAAAATGCGAGTTGTTTAACTAACTCGATGAAACGAACAATAGGCTCTTTTAATTTTTTGTTCTTTAACATCACCGTAACGAGATAAACTTGTTCACAATTGCGATTACGCTATAAAAAAACGATTCCACTTGCAGAGATTTTTTATTCTTCCTTAGTTCTTTTTCGAGCACCATAACGTAATTTGAACAACGCAACAAATAAGTGTTACAATATTGATTACTAATTGGGGGAAGTAAAAAATGTTCAAGAAAGGTTAGCAAAATCCGATGTAACTTCGACTTAAAAGTATGTTACCACCTACTTGTGGTGAAGTCCTGGAAGAAATTGATGTCAATCTTTTGGGTGATGAACTTCTAGACGGCTGTTGTGCTCCCATCTGGAGATTTGATAGATAAGAAATGAACAATTTGAGTTTTGCAGCATGTTTTGAGAGGAAGTAAAGCTACTGTTCTTGACACACATTTCCATATAATTTAAGTCAATAATTGTCAGCTAAAGTTGGGAGATTGGGGTGTTCCAGGTCAATTCCTGGCGTGATGTTGAAGCTGAGTTCAATATACGATGACACTGAAGTAGATAGTTTACCTATTTCAAGAAACATGCTGAACGGGGATTTCTTACTGAGAGTCATGAAATGTTGTTGAATGTTCCAACATGTATTACTGTGAAAGTAGCTGTCTTTGTTCAGTGAAAACTTTAGGATGACGGATTAGTAGTAATGGCTATGACTTTGAAATATGGACAGTAGATCATGCAAAACTAACAATGAAATGCACTTATTTATAAGTTTATGTTAGAATATCAAGTACTGCAAACCATAACGAGGTGAGTTGTATACCCTTTCGATCGCTTAATGAGAAGTAAGATTATTAGAAATATAACATCGAACAGCATAATCCGTGAAGAAAGTATACACAAGACTATGGTTAAAACGGAGTGTTGTTTCAATTCGAAAATTCTAACAGGGAACTTGACGTTACAAAGTTGGATGCGTGTCGTCACGAAAAGTTCATACCCGTGGTCAGCAGCTATATTTTTAGCAAACACGTTTCTAGTCTCGTCAATGATAACAGTATTCAAGCGTTGGCACTTATGCTCAGTCGCAAAATGATTATGAGCAATGAAAAGGATGGAGTAAGATTTGCATTTTTGAAACGTCTATGTTCAGATACAAGTAAAAAAGCATAAGTAAGTGTGTAGAACAAGTCGGATTCAGAGCAAGATGTGTATTCACTACACCACACACAATATCTCATCTAGTCTGTTATGGGCACTGTATATATAGGTCAGTGTCAAACAACTTGATTGGCCAATGCAGATACGGCGTACACGATTGTCTGCACTCCACCACATCCTTCCCTTTTTGAAGAATCCTCGGGATTCTTCGGTTTCGAAGAAAGAACTCGTTATCTTCAGTAGAACTGAATTCAGCTGCTCCGAAAAGTGTCTTCATCGTTTCTTGCTTCCGTTAGTGCACCCTGTTTCTCCTGAGTATTCTTTGATTTGTGCGTACCACATAGGAACGCTCATCGTTTCGTCCTTCCACGATCTTCGGGGCTCATCTTTCAGAGCTCATACCGAATGGCTGAATCCAAACGGCATTCCCTTCGTCCAGTCTTGGCAGCTGATGAAATCCTTTGTAATGCACTTGTCTTTCTCGTTCCATTCGTTGTTTCAAACGTTTTCTTACGGCGTCCCACGTGATAGTTTGTAGGGCTAGACGATCTTCAACAAGTGGTATTCGAGTTCTCGTTTTCCTTCTCATGAGCCGTTGAGCCGGACTCAAATCTGTGTCTGCTGACGGGGGGTTTCTGTGTTCTAGCATTGCCAGATAGGCCGCAAAATAGACACACAAAGCAGACAAAATAGGCACCACAAAGTAAACACTGCATTAAAGACCATCTGGCAGACAAGAACAGTACGGTAAATATGTAGGACGACTTTCCAGGAGTATTTCTAACCTCGCTTTCTCTCCGAACAGTTTAAACAACCATTGTCGTCATCCACTTGACTGAACTCGATTAATGATTTACTACTTTCAGCCAAATGCCGAATTGACTAGACCATCGTGATCGTCATCAACTTTGAGTTGTATTCGTGAGCATTTTGATTCAGCTTGTTGCTGCCTTTGACGGATAAGCCATGAGGGACATGGTCAACGGGGTCTCTCGAACGCAGTATTGAAAATATCGTCACAACTGCAACCTCTTTCCAATAACCAACATCATTAACAACATCAAACCGAAATTTTATAATCTTATGGTTCGCACTCCGGTGACAAAATCATCTCGGTAATCTAACTCCATTGCGCTCGTCCATTTGGTAATCTCAGATAGTCCAGTGAAGCCAGCCAACCGGTTGATGCATCAGGTGGTATTTAAATGCCCATATGTAGTGAGTTCGTCCCGTCTAGTTCGCTTGACGACTAGAAGGTTATGGAGTAAAAACCTATGTCGGAATCTAACTATGCCAATGTTGTCGTGACATTAATCCAGTGTTTCTGATAAAAGGTGACTGGAGGGAAACTTCCTATTGCCTCAGGGATAAGATTTACAATGAAACCTCGTCAATGATCCCATTTCTTAACATTCATCTTCATTATCTGTTGGGAACGCTAACAACTAATTTTTGCAAAAAGTCGATCAGTCCACTGTTACTTTTTGATCTGTTCGTCAGTGATCGCCCTCATTTGTGGTTTATCGTAAACAAAAAATCGTAGACGCTTTCCTTCAGAAAAATAGTAGCAGCAAAAATAGGAAGGTAAAGAGGAAAGCTTTCCAAAGAAGTTAACTGCGAACGCAGTACTTTTCCGTTGGTCAGCGCTAAGCAAATAACGTGATCCTTCAGCAATAGCAGCGAATGTATTTAGTGGAATTTTCACCAGGCCGTGCAGCGGAAATGTTTTTAGGAAACTCATCTTCATCCGAGACCCCGGCAGATCAGCATGGTTAAGGCCCATGTACTGGAACAAGACCTCCCTATGCATACTAAGTCATCTGCCAGGCAGAAACTAGTCACTTTCGTTTTTCCAGTAAAGTGGAATTTTCAGCCGGCAAAGTTCTGTACACGTATAACCAAGGAATTTGCCCACTTAAGGAATTCCAAATGATTTCTTGATGCTTGTCAGTGAAGACAACATTAGAGTTTGGGTGCGGATAACAGGTATGGGGGATCGATTTGAATGCAAGTTTGGCGGAATCGGTCGACTTCAGTCTTGTCAGCGGAGGCTGTCTGAATTCACTTGTCACCCAATATACTTTTAATAAGTATTACAACACTATGGCCTAGCCTCGATGCGTTTTGTTCTACAAGCACATCAGTTGTGATTTAGCAAGCCCGATGAATGTGACCTAGGGCGTTGGTTGACCACGGCCGTGACGGCAGAAATCCGAATGTTCAACCCAGCCATCCCATACATTTCTGGCTCAAGTCCTTAACCCCCACATTGAAGCTGGATGCTCCCAAGACTACTATGAAAAAGATCCCCTTCATATACAGAAATCAAATGGGTTAACGATGAATTACCAATCAGATGAGCAACAGTTACAGTGGCTTGTTGAGTTTGTTGATCCAGGCCACTTGGATATCTACAATACCGCAGGCTTAATGCGTGCAGTAGCATTATTTTGCTCTGTAACGTGAGTAGCCCATGACCATGTTTTAATTGATTAGTCACTATTTGGTCAATGGTTTTTCTGTTTGTGACTTACGAATGCCAGGATGTTGGTGGTTAAAATGAAACGCCTCAGTCGACTAAAGCGAAGTGAGGATGTGAATTTATCTTGTTTGTTTGTTTTCACTAAGTCACAAACACTACCGAATGAACTGGTTCTGATCGTGTTATGATAAACCACACAAAAATGTTTCAAGTATTTTATGGTTATCAAATGCTATCCCAGTAGTTAGATCACTGATATGGCTTCAATAGTGGTTGGATAAATGTATGTAGTGTCCACTGAAGTTGGAGTTACCAACCGGTGAACTCTCCACTTTTTTTACGTGAACAGTTTACCCATTTAGTCATAGTGATCTGTGTCTGTGTTGAAGTGAATGAAGTTTTCAGCGGATCCTGCCTATGATCATAAAAATGTAGACTCTACAAGAAATTCACAAGCTAGAAGTAGCTGAGAATGCTTGTGTACGTTGGAAGGTTGAAAAATAATGACAAGTCTAAAGATTGTTCTAATCTCAGAGGGTTAGCAACGGAATGACCATTAAAAAACAAGACATTGAACAGTATGGAAGCCCAACTACCGCCTGTCAGGCGTACAACAGTCACCAGGCAAAATGCAGCAGAAAAAAGCTGCTTAGTATTAGCGGTGAGAGGTCGAGAACATCTTCATTCTTAAGCAACCATTCTTTTGTTCATGCTGTTCGAATACTTGGTTTGGTGTCTGGATGTATACGCCAACTCCATGCTTTAATTCAACTATCGGTGACGCAGTTACAACAGCTTCTGCTGAGCTTTCCCCGACAGTGTACACCCTGACAGTAAAATAGCGTAGTCTGCTAGTTAGACAGCTCATATGATGGGGTAGCTTAATGGGACATCTTAGAGTTGACTAGTTTTCAATGGACGCAAGAATGCTTCTTGATAAAGGCTGGGATTGACCGACAAACTTCTGTATCAAGGCCAGATCCTCTCTGATACGCTGGTGACGTGCTGAAAACTGCCACATGTTATACAACCTATCTGAGTAGGGTAGAAAAAAGTGGCATCGTAACCCATTTTGTGGCCCTGCAGATCGTGTCAGTTACCATTTACTTTCTAAAGGTATTTATCAATCCATGTGGCTTCAACTTACTGAAAACTGCCTTGAAACACGCTCCGGAGTATACTCTAGATGAATGAAAGCTTTATTTTGCGAAAAACCGGTTGGTTGCAGAATCTTGAGTATGGTAGTTAAGTTCCTGTTGCTGAATGGCGTAGCCCAAACATTGCTATTTTGAGTGAGAATGATGACAATCATTCACCCAAGAATGACGCCAATGAAAGAAGGTATCATGCCTGGAAGATGCGTTTTAATAAGTGAAGTAAAGTAATGTGCTTCGGGACAAAGAACTTTGAATGTGTGGGCGTATCTGCAGTTCCAGTCGAGTGACACTGAGTCAAGCATCTCAGACACATGCTTAAAACTCGAAAAAGACAAGAAGCTGTTTTGTGAGAATTTGAGCTAACCGCTTGAGAAATGGAGTCATTTCGAGGCATCCATCTGGATTTGAAAAAACGAACTGCAGGGCAGACGGTTGTTGGTAAGCATGAAATAAAGTGGAAGGCTTGACGATACTGCTATAAACCACATATAAACCACATCGATGCTTGATGTATAACCAACACACATGGAATAGCCAATCTGCCGCTGGCAGTAAAAGGCCTATCACAGAAAGGTCATGTGACTACATGAAATTCAAAATTTTTAACAACATCCCCACACAAAAGTTGAAATTTCCCACGTTTTGCACAGTAAGAAAAATCTCTTCCACAATGACCGATGGACCATGGACGAATCTGGAGGCAGAATCGTCGTCGTACTCGATAACACTATATCGTTGGTTAACAGTGAAGCTTACGTTTCATGAAATAAACAGAAAAGAAAAATGACAAGTCCCGAAATAACAGCCCCAAATTTAGAACTAAAGACTTCGAAGAATGTGCATCCTATTTACATATTTTCAATTAATGACCTGAGAAGAAAACGATGTCACAAGGAAGTTATAATATCTAACGTTCCAACCATTTCGGGTTACCCTATTTGTGAGTGTTGCAAATGAAATCAAATCGAAGCGTGGACAGACAAGTATCGTCCGGGTATATTAAAAGAAAATTTGGGCGGTCCACTTGGTCGATTCTCAGCATTAAGAGTCACAGACCTTTGTGTTTATACGGCTCTCCAAAAGTACGGAAAATCGAGGAGTTCGTGGCTCACAAACTCGATGACTGGAGACGTTAGGTGATATAGCCACCAATCGGCTTCAGTGACGTGAATGTTGTCCTTGTTTGGCTTGGTTGTCTGTAAACTAAATGAACTTAATAACGAGAGACAGTGAAAGTCGTATGAAAGCATAATGATAAAGCCTTACGTTCAATTACAGTCCGAGTGTTTGTTTGCAAGTTAAAGGTACCATGATGTTAAATTGTTGTATATGAACGTAGCCATTTTTAGTTATTAGGTCCTCTCTCCATCCCTTCTGTTTTTACTTTTTTCTGGCTAAGACCTGCTTTGTTCCACAAGGTTATATGGCAATTAACCATCGCTGAGAACCATAGACTTTTTGCCGTTTATGATGTAGATGAGCATAATGCCCAAAAACCGAACACCCACATGACTTATTGACTACTACATCAACAGTCCAACAAGCATGCTGGCCAATTTTACTGGCTGCGTAACAAAAACCGTTGCAGAACAACTTGGTTGCCAACGTTACAGATTCTTTTGATTTTGTTGGCAGACTGAAACACGATAGCATTTGGTGACAAAACGTTTCCTAATGCTGATGTCCGTCTACGTACTGGTGTACTGCCAAAACGTAGCATTACTGCTGTTGAAGAGTTGTCGACAAGTAATGACCTCCATAGCATAATTATCAGTTTATTGATTTCCAAAATTGCATATGGTTTTGAGCTTTGATTACGTTGAATCTACTCCACACCCAACAAAAATATTGTTCAGGCAAACCGTTATTGGGGGTGCGGAATCTTTTGGTGCACTTGCAAGAGCCAAACTTTTCCTAGGAAAGTCAGATACTTGGTTATGACTGGGTCTAGGAGTTCTCCATGAATTTGATGGTGACATGTTTGATGATGCATTCGTATCGTGAAACGTATCGCTCGCAACCGATGGTTGCAGTTCTTCAGTTCGAACTTCACTGTGTTCACGCACGAAACAGAAAACAAAAAACATTCCCTTAATATTCTAGATCGCTCCTTCGAAACCGACCGCCAGCAGATGTAAGTGGTTTTGTCTGACAGCCAAACCTATTTAGATAGATAACTCCAACTTAGCCTATCGTATCCATGCCGCAGGAACCAAAGAGATATTTGAGTTCTTATCAACATAGCTATGATGATCTACACCAATAAACTATCCAAAACAACAAAGATTTCTCAAACTAAGGAAAGGTTGAAAACATATCAGTATTTGCAGACCCACCGCAATGAAAATTGTACGGGATTTGACTAGGAAAGAAACCAACTGATTAGCCATTTCTATTATACTGGGAAAACATCGTATCATAACCGACACTCCGAAAAAGATCGACTAGTTCTACATCACTGAGTAATCAACATGGTGGGTAATCAACAGGATTCCCCGTAATCTAGAGTGGACACACAGTTATTCCCCTAAACCTCAACAACTAATCGGTTAATTTGGATTTCCAACTTAGATTTCATTGAAACTGCTAAGCAGCGTTTTGAATTAGTGTTGAGTGATCAGTGATTTGCTTAATTCTAAATTGAACATTTTCCACACTTGAATGCAACCTTTGTATTCAGGTAAGCCTTTCTAATAGCCCAAACGAAGAACTGTACTCGAATTCCACTGTCATTAATGCTAGCCTACGATACATATTTATATCAGGGCCTGGGTCCGGAATCCACTTCAAATTTGCCTAGAACAACCGTGTTGCTGAGTTTACTACTGATGCATATCAGATATCACCAAATCTTCACATCAAAACGCTAAGCCACATTTGTCCATGAATAGTGTCCAAGTTTTCCGACAGCTTTAAGATCACATTAATTGTCGGAAAATATTTTGAGAAGGGTAACACTGGTGTTAATTGTGTCGGAGATTGTTCAATACAGGACCAAATGGACGACCCTCCTTCATTGGACATAAGTTCTTGAACTACTCGACAGTAATGGATAGAAAACCAAGAGTTCAGCAGTAACTGTAGGCAGATATCAAACTAACCATTGGTGAGATCCTCGGTGATGTTCTTCTGCTTGTCTAAAAATGAACATTGTTGAAAGCATTTAAATCAATGTTTGACGAGACTAACAAGATGACTTTTATATTCCGAAATGTGTAACGGTTATGCTGGTGGATAAGTAAAGTAGCCGAAGGCAGTAAATCGATCAGTAAGGTGACAGTTATTCTGTCTGTGGTTCATTTCAGTCAACGGCAGTGTTCTGGTGTCACCCAGACCAATTACCATATTTCGATCTGATAATCACAAATTATGAGATCACCACAAAGTTTGAGACTTGTGGGGATAGTTTAAGAACCAGGCGCTATCGAAGATTTGGTGTACTGTGTGTTCTGTCAGCATTATCAAAACATGGTGGTAATTGGTTGACTATTCCCCGCAAACTATAGCAAAAAGCAATTGCGGTAAAAAAAGATACATAGCCTGTAAACTAAAAATATTAACGTTGTGAAACTAAGGTGAAATTGTCGGTTATATATGGCCTACATGCAAAGTATGTTATTTCGGACAGCCTGGACAGAAGGGAGTTTTTTTATCTCTATTCTTTATGGTAAGCCAGAACATGCTGATCAACTTCTGCATAAAATTTTTGAAACTACTGGAGCTTGCCACTATCGGGTTATACGTTGGTGGTAGAAAACGGATTATTCTCGAAGGCCTATTTTTTCAAGCACCATAAAGCGTTGATATTAATCATTATGACGTATCCTCTCAAAGTTTTCATTTCTTGTCAGTACACTGCTATGAACAGTTATTTTTAAACATGCATGTAGGCTGAAATCTCATTTCTATCTATTTTATTTGGAACAATGACCCAGTCTAGCACAGCTTTGGCTGTGCGTGCCTGATCTTGAGACATTATGTGTGTCTCATATGACAGCTTTTCAACCGAACGCCGAATTACGGCAGTAAGGAGGGCAGAGATAGGGTGGAATAGTACGGGTAAATGGTGGTGAATAAACCGCTGTGAACATAACATTCCCCTCGAAATAACTTTATGGACTGTTTAGAGTAGACGTTGTCAATGGTGACCGTGAAGAAAGTTATAGATGAGCGAGCACTTAATCCAGTTTTTAAAGGTTCGCAGAAAAGCGATAAACAAAGGTGTCGCTGAGCACCGAAAATTTTAAAAAATCATTTGCATTTGATAGTGAGCTCACACTCAAACAATTAACGGAAGCCACTTTGACTGATGAATACAGAATTCTTCTGTCACAATATCAAGTGACCCTGCAGCGAGGCCTCTGGTTACAGGCATCTTCCCATTGTATGTTTCAACTTACACCCGACTGCTGAACTGCATATATTTTGATCTAGAACCAACTGCCATGCTCATGACGACGATGGCAGTGATGTTACTAACGATGACAATGCAATTATGAGCCACCGGAAACAGGATTCCCTGTTGCATTGTGTTGTAATAGATAAGTCGAGTAATTTTGACCATATTGTAAATGGTTTTTGAATATATTTTCTCACCCACTCATCTGGTACCAAACATAGTTTGATCATTAAACTAGTCGTCTGTCAACATCGTTTTGATTACTAAACACAAACATATTGCTTTTTGTCATTCCGAGGTGTTCCGACGCAAAAACACGGATGGAAACATCGATAACATTTATTGTCAACTAGATTCGCGTATGAACTGCTGGCAGAACAGACCATCAAATACACATCTGAATGACGAACACGCTCTCATTCTTGTCAGAAGAATGCAGATGAGCACAACCCCTCAGCAAGTCCGAAATTTATTGTCACAAAATGCTAATGTCACCAACTGTTCTTTTTCAAGTCACTTGTCACTTCCAGCGTAACTTAAAGCTAGTTCTTCGAATATAACAAAATATCAAAAACTACTTTGGTATCGCGAAGTTATAGTCGCTGATCAGTGGAAACCAACTTCCTGTTTAGAAAAAATCGTGTTTGTCTGAATCAGTCTGCTTGAATAGCTGATTTGCTCTATCGTGCTTATATATGTTGGTAGTTCTTGCTTTCGTCATTTTTCTTACCGACGTTCACTATATACAAACTCCCAGACTGCAATTTACATAAGCTTGGATACAAAAGATTCTTACACAAAATACACTACGCAAAATTCACCTCCAGGGACCCTTGCCCAAATTTTTACTGGACAAACTTCTTTCAGGTCGCCCATATATAGTTCTTGATAAATACTTGATTAAAGCCAGACCAGTTGTGGGACACGATATGTACCAATGGATTGCACCGAATAGTGTCTGCATTCTCATCTCTTTCATTTTGTTCACTATCTATCCAGTGCGAGATCCTAAAACGGGGTTAACGGTACCCAAGTGTACTGTTCATAGTCTACACAAGTGACCAGAACAATATAAACGTGAAGTTTGGCCTTATTCGCTATAGGACACATACACATGATAAGTTACTAATTTTCTACCAAGTCTCGCTTTAAATCCGGATCAGTCGCCATTAAATAATTAGGTTTTAAAACAACTATTCGAGAGTATGATTAAATCCTTAAATTCCGTTAGTTTTGATGGTTTTTCTACGGAAAAAATACAAACCTCTAAACGGCTAAGTTGTACGTCCGATCGGCTTAGGATGTAGTCAACCTCTTCAGAGCGTAAATCGCTGTTAGTAGCTTGGGTCAGTTTCTAACTAATCGATGTTTCAACAGACAGATGGAATGAGACTGAATGGTGTCGTAGTATCAACTGGTGACAGTACTGAGAACCGATCTGAAAGTACAGGGAAGACTAATAGAAGTGTATCAATGCTGTATGTCAAAAGATTGGCACCGTGTGCTGTTTTTACCTTCTCTTACGATTAACTTCACTTGTTACTTAGAATGACGTGATGTCATGGTCATTTACTAAGATGAATATGACTATTTGATCGAGAAAATGTGTAGGTGCTATGAAAATCCAACAGGCCAATTACAAACGGTATCCGCTATGGCAGTGTGATTGCTTCAAAAGTGTTGCTAATTCTTCCAATTTGACTTATTCTAGCAGTTTTTGGTTCGTTTTGTTCTGGTAACATTTTTCCTCAGGGTTCACGACAGTTAAAATGACAACGGAGCAGGGTCACCCTTGTTATTAACCTTAAAAGGTAGAATAGTTTCCATTGTTCGTGACGACTGTAGAATAAACGACCAAAAAGAAAAACTCCTATGGATTCCACTCTGGAGTTTATCATCTTTGCCCGATGGATTCATAATCGATAAATTAGTTTTAGCAGAAAGATGCTACCAAAGGCCAAGGAGCAGATTTCAGTAAACAGTATTATTACTTACTATGCATACATTTGGTAAGCTTATCGTGTACATATTACCAATGAACATACCTGGGGTGAATTCTTCACAGAGCTTGCTCCCGGTAACTGTTTATTTACAAAAAGACGATGTTTTGAGAGATTGCCGTTAACCAATTCAGTGAATCCAAATTCAACAAAACCAAATATGTATTCATCTCAACACAAATATCTGTCTTTCGGACAGGACCTGTTTGTTAACGAGTAAACAAGGAATAAATATTGTATTAGCATCGACGCTTTTGTAATAAATGAAATCAGCGGGACTTGCCTGCGGTGAGTTCCTTCTAGAGCCACGGTCGGTTACTCGAGATGCACTTGTTCCTGATGGTTTTGATGGACTGTGCTGTAAAACAAGACAACAACTAAATTTATTTAAGCTGCTGATTACTAACTGTATCACTAGTTAGCTGAACATGTTCGTTATTTGTTGTTACGCAGTTAGTTAAACTGGACAAAATCCGGTTTTTCTTCAAAGCTGTTTTGGATGGCTTGACAATTATTGAGTGTGACAGCGAGATAAGACGGAATCGACCCATTCTGTGAACAGTGAATAAATTGGGGCGTAAATCATTACTTCCTCATTGATGAATAGTAAAGAATTTCGATTTTATATGAATTGAACACCACTCGCAATTGATTGCGGCTGTCGCATTTCCATAAACTTTGCAGTCAGGCGCTTTCGAAGAGAAGTCCATGAGGACATCAGTGCTGTGGTAAACCGGTTTGTCTTATGAAAGAGTGGTCTGAGTTCTAGTCGCGGCTGTGGCAAGGATATACACAGCTGATGACCTGTAACAAGAGTAAAACTCGAGTCTAGTGCTTCTTTTCGAAACCGGCTGACTGGAAAGTCTATATGAATGTGCCGACTATTACCAACGGCGAGTGATGTTTACTGTATGCGATAAACTAAAATCAGCTACCACTTATCTCTAACCAAAATATCGCCCAACAAGCTCAGTCACTTCTGTGACTTCATTATCATCATCGTCATAGACAGCAATACACTGATTCTTAACTGCCACACAACCAAGAAGAAAAAAGCACACCCTCAATAGGAAGGAATGTCTTAATCTAAACAGTTACTGTATCTCCACTCGAAGCGATCAAGCAATGCCAGAACAGTTCTCACAGGCGAATGTGACCGGGCATTTATATATGGTAAATCAGTCGTGTCCGATGTGAGTTCAGGGGTGTTGTGGTCAACAGAGATGCATCATGAAAGCGTGACATGAGTTTTAGTCTTGGCTGTGACTTCTTTCTTTGTTATTAAAATATCAGAAATACAAACTAGGTCTCTGTAAAAGGAAAAGTCGTAGGTTAGTAGATATGCGTAGATTTACTCTATGTGTCTTTTTGTTGATCTCCATACGGTTGCGACCTTGGTTGAATAACCTATGTGAGAAGTGAACTTTTGAAAACCAGTTGATGAGGTATGCACTCATCCTTTTTACTGATGGGTTCCCGATCAAATCTGTGTTCAATGGTTACTCAATGTGATATTGCAGAAAATATCCTTTGCAAGAAATGAAGCAGTTCGAAATCGTATGTACTCCATGATTTGCTTTAGTTTTAACCTCCTAATAGTTGATCATGAACATAACATAACGTTCTGTTTACTCTCCTTCCCAGATGATCGGGCAAGTTGAACACTACTCACACAAGATTGTGGTCGAGTGTTTGGATGTGATCTTTCAGTCACGCCTAATGTGGGGTTACTGACATCATGGTTAACACGCTGGTCACATAGGCTTGGGGGCCGGCGTAAAAATTCCGGTCAGTAAGAGGGGATGTACAATTGGTGAGATCTAATAAGAGCGATGCTGGAATCTAGTGCTTTGTTTCGAAATTTACCAGCCGAAAGACTTGTCTGGATACAAAGTTTGAGATCCAATGTGGGTGGTGTCCAATTTGAATTAAATTTGTTACTGACTTTTTCTGCAGTTTTCAAATTCACAATTACTCACCCAGAGTGAAAGTAGCAATTATTGATGACAGTCAAAATAACAATTAAAAAGTTTGCTGTCATATTTGTGTTTAGTCTAGGTAAGTTGTCACTGATGTGTACGAGAAGAAGATTTGTTGTCTATCACAGGGAGTGGCACTCTGAATAGGAGGCTAAGCCTTTCTCCTCCATTTTTATGCTGTTATTCTGCCACTTTGAGGTGGTGGACAAATTTGTATACTACATCAATCCAGAGGGCTATATTGGCTACGGATTCGGTCCTTCCAGGTGCAACATTTTCATACAGGTCAGATGGAACACTCAGTCGAATAGCAGATGCATTCCGTGTTGTATGTCGCACAATTGATCGCTTTGAACAGAATGAGTGGTCGGAAACTATCCTACGAGCAAACGGTGGAACTATATGCTTGTGGTGATGCATCGTTCCGAATCAGGAAGAAGGGGGGTAGAAGAGTTGTCCTCAAGCAAGGACGCAATCTGTGACGCCCTCGTTGACCTTCTGAAGCAAACTAATCAATCAGACATAATCATATTAGCGGGTGATTGTAATGCTCAGCTTGGTCGTCTTTCTCCAGAAGAGAAGCGGCTGGGAAGTACGTTTGGTGTCCAGGAACAACGTACTGACAATGGCGAAAGACTACTACAGCTGTGCGAACCCCACGGTCTCTGTATATTGAGCATCGCATTTCAACACAGGAAGAGACATTGTGTTACTTGGAGACCTCCGTGTGCTTCTCAGCGGTGGACACAGTTGGATTGTTTGGCAGTTAGTTACAGGTGGCACCACTGTTGAGGACTGCCATGCTTTTTTGGAGCAACCACCTGAACTTGGACCATGCTGTTGTGCGTGACCGTTTCGTTTTGTCATTTACCCGCAGGACATTCGCTCGTGAATGCTAGGTATTTAACTGGAATTCGAGTGAGGAGAGTGTGAAGGACGCTTACCAAGAGGCAAGTTGCCCAGTTCGAATCAGATGAAGGATCCTAACGAACACTGAGAATAAATCACATCAGCTACGAAGGCTCACTGCAAGTGTTGTGACCGCAAAAGACGCTTGGCCTGGGAATTCCCTTATTGCACAAACGCCCGTATAGGTCATGTCAAAAATCAAACCACAAACGCGTATACTCATT
>JTDE01000569.1:94882-122776 GCA_014338405.1 Paragonimus skrjabini miyazakii | reverse complement strand
AATCTTCTTAGTAACGTTTTCTTCTAGGATATTCCACGTCACTGTTGAGGTGAGCGGCGACCCGAGCCACAGTACCTTTTGGTCAGGCTCATGGCTGTTGTGATGATGATAATGATGAACAAAACGACAACACACCAATGCATGATCTGAGTCCAAGTACGTGTTCCAATAAGAACGACAGTGTTGAGTGGAACCACGCCACCTGTAACTAATAGCTATGTGGTCTATCTGAGACCAGGCCTGATTCGCAGATGACGGGCGCCAAGTATGGCAATGACGTAAACGATGCCTAAAACTAGCGCTGGCTAAATGCAGCTAATGCTTAGCGCACAGCTGCAACAATCACCCACCATTATCTGACCGATGTGACGCTATCCCAAACTTGCCACCTAAACGAGATTCGGACTCACCAAGTCGGCCGACCTGAGCATTCATATCTCCCGCCAGAAGGACTATATCAGAGCCACGTGTCGACCGAAGAAGAGCGGCCAGGTCTGAGTGAAACGCGTCCTTGACGCCGACGTCACTACAGTCAGTAGGAGCGTAAGCAGACACAATGAATAAATTCCTTAAAGTCTTGCGTCTAGAGTTAGTCATAACGGAAGCTGCCAATCGTACAGCTCAAAGTCTACTTTTAACAGGAATCTAATCTATCAATGAGGCTGCGGCCGTCGAGCTAAGGACTATACTTACTCCAGCTTGACCTGTAACAGCGGCTGTGGATTCACCAGCCAGTATCGGTCAGGCTCATGGCTGTTGTGATGATGATGATGATGATGGGTAGACAATGTGGGTGCTGTTAGTTCCATACACTGACCACTGTCCTGGATTCTAGTTTCAGAGATACAGCAGACATCGACATGCAACGAGTCTAATGTTCGAGCGAGAGCGGCCTGCTGACCTATCTGTTTTAGAGTGCGAACGTTGAAGGCACCTATATTAATTCGCATTCCAGGTCTAAACAAGGGACGAGGGAGGTATGAAGCTGAATGGCAAGAGACGGAACTTACCGGCTCAGAGTTACCACGGTAAGCTACATCTGTTGTGGGACCTGAGGATTAACTGTCAGAAATGGAGGTTGGGAGGGGCCTGAGAACTAAATTGGATAGGACAGTGGGGGAGGGGTCAGCAGTAGCATGTTTTCGCCTATCCACCCTGCTGTATGCAGCAGATAGGGCGATCCGGTTTATCCTGCGAGACGGCCGATGCAGTATGGAATTACTGGTGGTGTGACTATTCACGGTTGTGTGTGGGCTGAGATACTGCCAGGGCGCCCAGACTTAGACAGGAGAACGATTAGGGTTCTCAACCAAAGCCTTTGGCTCAAAAGCCTATACCGCAAGGCAGCGGGTGGGTGACAGTGTACCAGAACTAGTACGGTTTCCGGAAGAAGATGCCAACCTTCTTCCAACCCTCAACCTGGAGGACCAGGAGACCGTTGTTTGTCAGACCTCTACCTATTAGCCTGCCTGGCATGAGTGACTCTATCGGTGTGGTGGCCACACCGTCCAGTTTAGCCCAATAGGTCATTGAGATGCGCAAGCCGTCACACCGCCGTGTACATTTGACTACAGCCCTAAGCAATCCGACGGAATGGTTTAAACCAGACTTCAGGTTCGTTGTGGTTTGAGTCCATCAGTTGTGAGTATCCTCAACCTCAAGTGACTGTGACCGAAAGTAAAAATATTGTAACTGTATGCTTCCAAATTTATGGCCACTGTACATGTAACGAATCAAAATTATAAAACAGCCAGAGTTTAAATCGTAATCCGGATAGAAATACGCCTCACTTTAATGTAAACGTATCTCAGATATAGTGTCTCTTCAAGGAGTATCATTCATCGAGTCCACTTGACTTTGGTGAACTAGTAGCAAATGTGAGCTGTACACAACTGTGTTGAGACAAAACATAAGATATCTTGAAGTGCATTTCACATTGTAGTCCCTAGATACACGGTTCTGGTGATTGCTGTTCATATTCCGGATTAAGTAGAGTTGGCAATTTTCGATTTTAATTTTTTAAGTATTTTCGATGTAGGACAATCACAACTACATTTACCCACAAAAACGTTTTGGCTAGTGACAAATTATTGTACGCTTCCGAAGAATTGTTCTACTGCTGTGTTGTCACATGCTAACTGCAACAAGAATGCCACTAACTAGTACAACGCTTGAAAGTTATTGATTAATATAAAGTCAACAATAGTTTCAAGTCCAACATGAAAGTGTTTTATATTCTTCTAGGTTAATGCATGTCTTACCTTTATTGACATCTAATGCGGGATTATGGTTCACATTAGTAGAACCTCACTCAAAGCTGATTGCAACACTCACATTCCCACCGAGTTTCCAATCACGCTGTACCAAATAACCATACTATACTCTAGTTTCTCTTTTATTGGGACACACAATGATTCGTGCAATGCCAATGTGTTTGTCACATGAAAGTATGACCGGGGTTCAAATATTGACCGTGTCATTGATGTACGTTACTGAGTGACTGAAAACTAGAACGGAATCCAAATCTAGTGCTTTTGTCCGAAAGCAGCTGACTTTGACGTCCACAAAAATTCAACTTGTAGTCAATTGTGAGTGATGTTTAACTTTTATTCATCTTTTACACTTTAACCCCTCAGTATACATGATAGTTACCTGACGCCAAGGTTGAGTATCACTCATTTTGTTTGAAAGTAACCTGCATTTATACTCAGCAGTGTATTGAAATGAATATGAACACAGAAGCTGCTGGTGAAAAATTATTCACGATCTTTCTTCAGCGTTTCATGTGGTTTGTTCTGAGATTCTACTGCCGTTTACAGGCGAAGAACTGCTGTTTTGTAATGTCACAATAAAGCAAGTTTGATTGGAACACAACTGCCAGTCTTGTGCAAGCTATATGCAGTAAACCAACTCATGTGTTTACCAAGAATTTGAAAAAAGTGACCGCGAGATACAGACAAGCTGCAAGCACCTAACTCATCCTTTATAGTATCATGTTTTACGTGATTGGTATAAAGACTTAAAAACACAATTTTAGGTCAACAACCTCAAATTCATTAAACAAAATATATGTCGTCATTACAGTGGGACGACAAAAAAACTATGTATAAATCTCCTTACGATCGTTAATATGAGAGTTTCCATAGGCTGTTGCATGATAAAGGTAGGTCCGACAAGGCCGTGGCAGTTGACCAACCGGGTCAAACTTTATTGCTTGAGTTTAATGGTTTAAAGAACGACATTCACTAATGCAATGTGCCGTAAACCTTTCACCCTCATCGATTAGACGTGTATCTGCATAACCAAAAACAAGTCAGCGCACTCCATTATTGTTCGCATTGTTAAAATATGACTTGAACCATAGCTAACCGAAAAAGAATACTGAACCTATAAAGATTTGATTACGACTTGACCAGGATAGACTGATCTAAGTAAATCTAGACGCACAATTAAAACTGAATGAGCTCTAACTTTGAAACTTTACCATCCGCAAATCATCAGTCTGAGAGAAAACCGATTATTTGATCCGAAAGATATTAAGCCACATGTGGTTGGCAGAACTCACCTGCAACGATACTTTGGGGGAAAGTTTACCACCTGGTTTCCCAGAAGTTGATTCCAGAGGTTTTCCAGAGTTAGGCTAAAGTTGCAAAATAACCCACACTTCATCAAACTACCCATGAATACACATCTACAAAATAGTTTATGAATTTCTTTATTTACTTCGTTTTGTTAAACCTCAAAAGAATTACGACCAGTTATATATGGAGAACTTTCAAGAAGTCTATGGTATGCGAATTATAGGTCAAAGTAGTTGAGAGCTAACACATTGGGAAAGTACATGTCACTAGATGGCAACATTTCGACTTACTCTTACCAGTCACCAACAGAAAAACAACCAATTTAATACAATCTGTAAATGGTAGCAACAAGTTAATGAATAGAAGAAATAGCTTCGACCTTCTGGGCGCCAACACTGTAACCAGTTTTGTGAAACGAGATTGGTTGCGTCAGGACCATCTCAAAGCACAAAAATGACCGACGTTGTCTGATTAGTATTGCTACACTAATTGGTAGCATTTTAAGTTACATTATCTTAAGCGAGTTGACTGGGCCAACTAGGTGGCCAGTTGCTGGCATGTTTTAGCCGGGATTTTGGGTTCAGTACAGCTAGCAGATTGATAAGCACTCAGAACTATGCTGTGCCATGCGCGGATAAAACACCAATCTTTACTGCCTAGGTAGATATTACCGCAATTGAACTGAGATGTAACGCGAGAGGCAAATTTAACACTCTTGTGCATTGTCGCCATAGGGAGCCAACCCATTAATGGGACGCGTAGTTGAGCAGCTGGATAGGTGCGTTCTAAAGCCTCCGTCATTTTGTGACCCATGTTTTTGATAACCCGGTCATCCAAGGATTTTCAGGAATGTAGTCTTTTCTAGCAAATACAATTTGTAAATTTTGATACTTTCCTCTCATCGTGGATATTGACTAATTTTTCTGGAAACTCGTTATCCAGCAACATTTCTGTAACTGGACTGATTCCAGCCAGATGTATTTTCTTTGAGACAGGACTTTAGGTTGCCGCCAAAATAAATGACTGGACTACAGACGCAGTTTAAGTTTTGAAACCGGTAAGACTAAGTGAAGGATGTCTAGTTCTGTACTACTGAACAATACAAACTGGTCTCGTGCACACGTGAAATTGTACCCACTCCAATGCGTCCGTCGAACACTTGATCGATTTCCGCGAAACGAAACACAAAGCAGCAAAGAACTGTACATAATGATAATAACTGGTCCAAGCAGCAACACTGGACATAACAAATGTCTAAAGCTCATCTGAATCCACAATGACACTGCGAAGGATTTCATTTTGGTGCCTTATTCATACTGGACGTTCCATTTTTGCGTATGAGCGTGTATCTCTTCTGCATAAGTTCGGTCATCACGGTGAAGAATTTGTTAGAGGAACTATACGCCACCTGATGATAATAAATGAGTGTTGTAGTTTTAACAGGATACACAGTTTCTGTCAGTAGCTGCACTTATCAATTTTGACAGGTTCCATACGTGTAGTTATCTGTCTTGAAGCTGTCGTGATTATGTTATCGTCGATCTTTTTGGGATCAGCGACATAATCTCTGGAAACCTTAGCTCGTTATACAGTGATCAGACAGGTTGTCACAAGTACACAGTCAATATCCAATAAGTTCAAATCGGGTTTACGTTAGTTTCTGTCATAACAGTTGTGATCTGGTAATTAGGCTGATCATATGAAATAAATCTATAGGGTGTAGCACGACTAGGTTATGTTCAAGGAACTATCATAACGATGTGTTTCTTAACACTCATGCCAATCAGAGTGTTTTATAAGTTACAAATTGTATTCATATTTCTGTCAACTGTTATGGACTTTGTGTATCTTTACGTGGTAATCTAATTCCTGAACTGTTTCAAGTAGACGAAAAGATTCAGCGTTTATGCGAAATGTTATTTTGTACGACTGAGACCCCCCACAGCAACCCGATCTCAGTGAGAATATTTCCAGCTACCACTTTTTAGTGAGCGTTATAATTTTCACAGGAAATATGTGGTTTCCATAGGTTGTTCCTCTAGTTATTCCATGTATGCTCCATGACTTAGTGAGCAATCTCTCTGCAAAGACCGGCACTACACAGGAAGTTCGTGGAACTCACTAGTGCGTTACAGTCTTAAACTTAAGGAAGTCTGATATTAACAGTCCCAAGTGTGGTCAAGTTGAACCATATACAAACGAAAAGAATGGAAGTCACCTCGCGAATGTGCGTATACCTGTGATTCAGATAACCTGGCCACTTCACTAAGCCTACTTACAGTCCGTATTTAGTCAGACCCAATTCTCAGATTGGTCTTTCTTCGCTCCATGTAAATACAGGTCTCAAACGATAGTCTGGCTCGACTGACGACCTATAAAGCACCTTCTTTCACTTTACTTAGACAAATAATATAAGGTATACTAACAGTTATTGTTATGCTGCACATTTTTAGAAGTAATCGCAGATAGTTGGATTGTGGGGAAATGTAAAGTTTGTCTTCTATGTTTGCTTCTGTTGAGCGATCAATTTTCATTCTGACTATGGATAACAGGTGTAAGGGGGAACCACTGAATGTTGGATGGGAAATCCAACTGATTGGGGAAAATCAGGCGAAAATTCCTGTCTGTTTTTTATCAAAATGTATGATTACTTGAAAGTATGTGTCAATCATAGTGTCTATAACGAGTACCGTGAAATGAAAAATAAAAGGTTTGTCATTATATGCAAAGACGTTATTTATAGGTGATACTCTTCATTCGAGTTCTTCATTTAACTGTTGTGAAAAACGTTAACGTCATTGAATGTGACTGCAATAATCCGACAGACCTGCAATGTCCTAGCGATGGAACCAAGTCCTGTCTGTTGCAATGTCCCAAGCCCGGATTGTTTACTTGTGCTAGCCTGAATTGTGGAAGTGACCGGAGGGATAATCAAAAGGTCCAAATATTTTAAAACCTCTTTACTCTATAGGTGAAGTCTTTAGTAAGTGAAAGGCATTAAAATGCACAGGATTTAAACAGAAACTCAGAAAGGAGCCTTATTCCCTAAGCACAAGGTTCACGTATCACATAATTCATTGGCCGACCTATCCTCATCAATAAGAAACGAATAATTAAACTTTGAAAATAAACAGACGGTAAACCACGAATGTAATTCAAAGTTGCAGTGAGAATGACCGACATATACTGTCCACATGCAAGAAAAGAAAACAACGGAAGGAGGGACTTGGGGATCAAAATTCCAAAAGCACCTATATTCAGACATCATAAATATGCACAGATATATTCAACATCATGAAGCCTACACACTGTGAACAAACAACCGAGCTGTGAATGGAATTGAACCATCATCAGCAAGATAGTTTCACTGCCCCACATCACTAATTGTACTTACTTCAGAGACAACTCGACCAGACAAGAAAATCATTCACGCTACTGAGCCCGATTAGCCACCATTCCACACAGAATCTCTAACCAGCAAATCGTGTGGTTGCGAGGGCCTCAATTCAAAGAATAAACATGATCCATCGTTTATAAACTTCGGTGAATGACCATTTCTTTAAGACATTTGTCCACCTTGCACCCAACACCAATCGCATATAACATTGGCAAACAGTGTGCGATGTAGAAAACGCCCGGAAATCATTCGTATTTCGTGATCTAACCATCTGAGTCGGTACACACCTACAGAGCGAATAGGTAACGTCACTTGGCACACACCGTTGAATACCCGTTTCCTAGCCCTTTCGTCAATTATCTGTCAGTGCTGCCCGATGCCAGTAATTAACCGCAGAAATCGATAGTCAAATACTGAAGACGATCCACGCATTTTAAAAAACGCCCATTGAGACAATAAACACACAAATAGCGAAGAAAGTTCTTTTCGGTAATTCACTTCTGGTGATTGCATATATGAGAAGATGCAGATAACTGCAATCAGCAGATTGAGACTCGGTGAAAATCACCGCAACAGGAGAGATAATCAATGCACTATTGAGTGGCGATAACGTAGTACGTAGGTCAGAGTCAAGTAAACAGGAAGCTGAGCATGCAGTTGCATGACATGATGGAGCTGCATAAATTGCCCGACAGGTTGGCCGGCCGTAAATATTGCAACGAGAGTGGTGGAGTATAACATGTCTAGAATAATGATTAGCGACTATGTGAACAGCGGGTTTATTGCCGTGACTGTGGCCAAGACAGTTCGGGAGGTCTCTAATGTGTTTTTGTTTACACAAACCTGGTATCAGAGCGGGAAGGTTGACAGCTTCCTCTGCAAATAACAGCGTTCCCCTGAGCGACCACGTTTTGTATGCTTAAATTAATATAACCATCACACTTACCTTGTAGACGCGACTCCTACACTTCAGATAAATGCATTTCTGTCACCGAGAAGTCCTGGATTAACGAACACGAGACACGAGCTTCTACTCCTTTTTCCGCATCTCTGCCGCTGGTGGTACAAATCGCACAAACTTGACATCACCCTCCACAAATTCATTATCCAGCAATTTATGAATGAGAAGTACTTTCCAAAGTATCCAATACAGCACAATGTAGGGACAAATACAGAAAATGGTGGTGGAAATTTGTCAATTACTAACTCAATTTGGTCATCATAATCAAGGTCATTTATGATTCCACCAGGTAGCTGGTGTAACTCGACATTCTATGAGCTCCGCGAGCAGTCCTCCACCAATTTTCGCCTACACAAGTTGAACCAACCAGGGCAAGACTATTACTAGCGCCCCCCCCCCAACATTTTTATAAGGTGCCGGCACGAGGTCATCTGGGGTGGCAGTCCTATTGCGTTTGAGTACCGAAGTGCAATTTTGAATTGTGTTATTATTGAGTGGTTCTCGATCTGTCTGCCACGATAGTAAAATGTACATCTATGGCGACAAGACATTAGAAGCTGAATTACTTATATTAATGACAACGTAACTGCGTGAAGTTGCAGCCGTCTTCTCATCCTCTCATTCGGTCCATCACGTGTCAAACCGTTTAGTCTAAATGATTCTCATTGTCTCAACGTGCACATGCACGCTCACATATTCGCGGGCCCAAAAACCCCATTTTACATCCGAGCGCACGCGCGCGCGTGGTAATTACCTAAGCACTCAGCCGATTGAAATGCACCGACTGGATGTGATTCAGTGCGATCCAACTACAGACAAACATGACACTATTGGACCCAGATCGGAACAGAAAACAACCAAACAGGTGCACGGGGCATGACATGGGCCCGACGTATGCTACTGCTTCAAGCTGGTACACCAATCCCAATAATAAGGATCCGAAAGATCTAGACAAAGTTTTCATTGAGATATCGCTATTTGTTAGTGGGTAGTTAAGATATCACGGTTGAGTTCCACTACAAAGGTCAACGTAAACTACACTGTGCAGATCGTAAAGACAAGTTGGAAGATTGTATCGGTTTCAGATGATCAAAAACAAAATTAACGCCGATGAAAATGTCCGGGGATATTGGTAGGGATAGAAACTCGAACAATGAATATCGGACATACGGAAATTGCAATGCAGCACACAGGAAATAACCGTTGATTAGCATCCTCAGTGAGATTTAGAGAGTATCTTTATTTTACCGTAATGATAGTTGATCAAACTATCTAAAGACTCTACAAGTCTAACTCGATGTCATAACTTTAGTGAGCTACCCATAAAGTGTATATTTTTTGCAAGATAGTTATCTTTCTTAGGAGAAAAGAAAATCAAGTCCCATCCGTTAGGTATGGCTGACTATTGGCTGACATCTTCAGCACATGACCTAGCCATCCAAGTCTGTGCAAACGTAAAGATTGGACAAAAGAATTCGATTAACAATCATCTTCAAGCAACCGATTTCCGACCTCCTCGTCTCTTAATTCCCGCTACTACAGGACGCGAGCGATTGATTGTACGCATTGATGGTCAACTACCTGAAGACGGCCACGCTTCGCAGCCGTAAAGTAATATAATCCCCATTGTCGCTTTTTATACGTGACTCTTAGGCTCTGCATAAATACTTACCTCTCGTCGTAGGTGTCCTATATTAATGAACGCTACCCTGGACTTAAAGATACTCACTTCTGTTACATTCCTTACACATCCGCCGCCATCGGTGATGCGGCTTCCTAAGTTATCAAACGGGTCAACAACCTCCATATCCTCATTACCCGACACAGACTGCGCTCATTAGTCCGAATGAGGTGAAAAGCAAGCTATACCTCACTGACCCAGAAGACAATTATCAGTATATTTATGATCACACATATTTTGCCTATTGTCCTACCATGTACGCTTACACCTTAAAAACAACCTGCAACCACAAATGGACTGATGGGTTTTAATGCAATCAGCAACCGGAACGGAAGTTCGCTGGCGTCCGTCTTACAGCCCAGGATACTGAACATTTTTGACTTGTACCACTGTCCAAAGTAGCCATACAGCGCTAAGATGTGTTATCTTAGCCTCTCGATCTTATAACTTAGAGGTTGTATACGCGTGGATTGCTCAACGTGTCATTCGTAAGTTACGAAGCCCCGCGTAGTTATCTTCCAGTCTGTTGTGACAGTAATGTTAGTTAGCCTGTCCGTGTTGGAACGTTATGTTAGGAAAAAGTCAGTTTGAGCCCATGAAAGCGGAAAGGATGGGACCACGGCGTCCACGCTTAAACTCAGATGTGCAATTTCAATTTGGTTTCACGTTGTAGTCAAGCTGCCTAACTGCCCGTGAAAGCGAGGCAGCAACTACTGTAACCGTCCAACGTAAATAACCACATTCGATTCGGTGAAAGCCTAGTTGAACGAGGCACATATATTCAACAGATTCCCAGAGCACAACTCCGGGAGACAAATGCGATTTTCAGTGGTTAACTTACAGATATATATCTTTAATTTCTTAACCCAAGTTCTTCGTTGTCTTCCTTGGACTTTATGCCCCTAGATCAGGACATTGTGAGATAATGTACAGTGTGACAAATAACTGATTGAAATTCTGAACACGTGATTCAGCCCTCCGATTGTACACTTCCTTGGATACTGATTAAACAAAATTGCATAGCCACTGATAAGAAATGCCCACCTCATAATATCATTGCTGCATATTGGCCACTAGTGCCTGGTTTATATGACAACGTAGACTACAGTACTATATTATCGATACATCTGAAGTTTGACCTTGGGAACTGGTTAACCAAAACAGCAGCGTTTTAACTAGACAATACGAGCAGTTGCAAAATGTTATTAAGAGGCAAATTGAGTGATCCCTTCAATGATAACGAAATCATTTCACTTTTTTTGATTGTATGGGTCTGATCTGGTAGCAGAATGATAGTACGTCAAAACATCATCAACATGAAATGAAGTTCAGCCAAAACATCGGCTCACTTTGGGTATGGTCCTCCTGGGGCTTGGCGCAGAGGTTTCTGGCGTGCTACCTTGACTGAGCTAATATCCACAGGATTGTAATAAAATTGGTGACGGAATGGGAAAACAAACAGGTACATTTATATACGGTTTTATGTTTTCTATCCAATAAGAGTTTTCAAATTAGACGTCTTAGGTTTCAATGCATATTAACACACGTTATAACGGGTGCCCCGCTGTCTTGTTTAATGACTCTAGATAGCACTTTGTCAAACAGACAAATTCCTAAAATGGTTAGCCACGGGTTGGTCAAGCGGATAGTCATTCAGCCTCAAACAACGGAGTTCTTAAAGCGTTCAATAACAGATTAATTTATGACAATCTGAACGCAATGTCCATGAAGCTGTTCAGAAATATTATATTATTGTTGTTGTATTATGAGTTGGCAACTGGTGAAATGTTAACGTGATGCAATATGTACGCGTTTGGAAACAGAATGCCTACTGACTACAGAAAACAGTATTTTTCTCACCAGCGGTGAATTTTTCGGCGTCGTTGGTACGCTTAATTTCCCAACGTTTGTCTTTCTGAACTGTGAGCTTGCTTTTGGCTGAAGTAAAGAAACATAAAAACAAAATCCTATACAACTATGGTCACTTATATGGTGATTATGGTCATTACACATAACACCATACAAGATTTTCTAACAATTTACCTTCATTTTATACATTCACATCCGAAATTGCATCATTAACGAGTTAACCACAGGTGTAACAGCTCGTCATTACTGAAAGTGTATTTCGCCTTGTGAAACAAAACTCGATTATAAATCACTCCGAATGACACAATTACCTCTATAAAACTACTGATATCGTTCTGTAACTTTTGATTTTCTACGATTCACCAGGATAGATATGTAAATAACTTGTTAAGTAACGGTACACACGCCGGTTTAACACACCCATACAACTTGACAGATTTATCCGTCCGCCCATGTGTGGATCGAAAGACCTAATGATATGAAAGACCCTCATTTCTGAAATCGAGTAGTATAGAGACCTCCAAACTATTAGAGGTATACTACGTGTCTTGTATCTGGGGTTCACAAAATAAATATACTTCGTTATTTTATACGGTACTATAACATTCAACAATACACTATCATGTCGTTCTTACTAAGCTCTTGAAACAGTGATTCTTTCATTGAGATAACATCCACAGGGCCAATGGAAATTGTTCTCCATAAATTATCATCAGTCTGAATGAGCATGATTGAGGAGACGATGTTCCGGTTAAACAATGTGTGATATTCTCAAAATCAACTGTCACCGTGGCTGTGGGACTGTTCCGAACAATATACTTATTCCACGCAGATGATTACTTCATCGACGTTACATTGGCAAATGTTCCAGGCCGGGTTAACTAACTTTTTCCCCGGATCCGCTCTAAGTGGATTTTTCTCAAGGAAACCTGATTACTAAAATTTTCTGTGCTACACAATTTATACAATCGTCTACGCTAGCTAGTTAATACATGTTTGTACCTAACTAAAAAACAAACTGTGTTCCAAGTAGTGTTTAGAATTCTCGAAAAAAAGCTGACTTTCAGGAATTGTTTCAATTTCACAGCACAACCTCATCGCTGATTATTTACTGAAGAGGGCAGTCAACGTTCATATCAACAACAACAATGCGGCAGTGCCTAATACATAAGTTTAACTGTCATACAGTCATAAAATGTTAATAGGCCATTGGCTAAACCTAAATGAAGGTGAAATAATGACATGTTGTTCGTGAGCCCAATGTCCAAACACAAATGGTCGACGGTAAGTTATCTCAACCATTAAATCAGAGATGAATTGCAAAGAAGAGCAAGACGCACACGGAAGACAACGTGTTTGGTCGTCCACTGCATCTGCTGATTAGTTCTTCTCACCTTAAGGAAAGCTCGATCAAAAAAAACAACATTTCCTCACCGAACCTCATTTGTTTATACCTCTTCAAATTTCACGGCCGGATGCTGCGTAGTTCACCAGAGTCTTTGTCCATGGGACAAACACAATATAGAAAATCTACTTTGCTCTTGACTTCTGTTTACCAGTAGCTACCCTGTACCCAATGCTTGTGAGCACGAAATTGCAATCCAAACGGTAAGCAGTGAGTACTCCCAGTGATAGCCGCCCAATCTGGTATTTCTACGGGAAGAGGCACTTACTGGCTGATAGTTTATATTCCACGGATTGGATAAGTGCTATGATGAATTAGAAAGTTGATGCTATTGAAATAATGCATTTTATTGTTATGCGCTTCCTATTTATATCAACTATATCCACTTAACATGTGTTAATGTTCAGAAAGTACTCTTGATGAAAAACGTCAGCTGTCGTTTACCCTTGGAGAGCTTTGAGCGCTGCTGGCTGATGATGTTGCTGTGGGCGTTGTGGTGGTTGGGGTTGTCGAGGTTGGTGTTGTAGTTGTTGTTGACGGGGACAAGGAGGGGACCTTCGGAGCAGCAAGCTGAAACAAAAGACAATTTTTGAACATCAATTATCGGCTGTTTTTTCAGTCTAGCTGGTTAGTGAAGCATCCATTATAAAATCTGATCAGTTGTGCGATCTCGATGTCAAACCACTCATATTTTTAGTGAAGATAGCCCAAAATATACTCACGTTTTACTAACTTGGTGTAGAACAAATTATCTTAACCACTACAAAGCATTTTAATCTCTTAACTCAATTTGTGCTGCTACTATAACGAACTCTTTTCACAGTTGGAGAACAATTCATTTCTGTTTTCCCCAGATAAGCCATTTCCGAAGTATCGTTCTTTCTTTTGCACTATCTGATGCCATGATGTTGATTAATCCCTGCCAGCCCATAAACAAGTCGAAAGCGAAACGGGTTCATATTCCACCTGAGAGTAAACGATTTACATCTTGCGCTAGTGGCTGGTGTTAAGTTGTTTCTAAAGGAAAACTGTACCGCTTTTGCTTACTTTTGTACTACATATTTTAATTACATGTTTTTGCTTTTACAGCACGTTTCAGTACATTGTTGGATCATCAGAAAATGCGCGGAACTGTTTCGCCGTTCATGTTCATGCTTGTTTTGCACATGTTCTATTATGCTGAATAATCCAGTATCTGACTACAGAACCGGTTGATCATCAAACTGAGAAACAGTGATTCGGTTAGTAACTAGTCTACAGCACATGTGTACTGAAAGACAACATATATTACGTCGTCCGTAATGCAATATCGTAACTAGGTCATACCAGAATAAGTGCTACGGTCGCAACAGATCAATATTTTAATAGAACGCGTGTTCGACCCACTCGCCAAACGTGATGTGGGTCGTTAAACATGGAAGAGGTGGTTGAGAGTGCTAATGGTTGGTATACAGCGGTTGGGTAGGTAATGAACAGTTATTCAGTCGGTATCAAACTACCACGATAAGGCCGAGTGGAAATGGTTACCGATCCAATGCCCGTAAACAAACGCCCAACCAGCGAAAATGATCATTTGGGACAATCGATACAATTTTTCGGTCACTAGTTGCACACACACACACACGGGTTAAGCTCAACTACACAATACCGGAAACTATTTCCCCCTGGATAATCACCGTGAAAATTTTGTTATATCATTTCATTATTGTGGTGACCAGTAGAAACAATTCGGTTTCTTATTTGTGCTCGTCACTGTAAGGAAGAAGTTCATGCACGATCATGGTGTCGAACTTACTCCTACATGTTATTACTGCATTTTAGAACTGACCCTGAGCACAAGCTTATCCTGGAAGGCGATTTACAAGTTTGTCACAGGTCGGCTATCGCAACAGTTGTTACCGATTCTTTGCTTTTATTCTGTAAAAGCTGTATTATCCATGTAATAGATAGATCCACCATAAAAGATTTACTATACTTGTAACTTAACAGTGCTTTCTGAAATTACGATTATAACTCTTCCAAGCGAAAACATATCGAGTTACATTGCAGATGGGACATACGACCGAAGGGCTAGGTTATGTCAGACCACAGCTTGTTTTGTTTCAAAGCATAATGTTTATAAGATAGTAAATGTTTGGAGGCATTCAATTAACAGTCACTCACCCTAGACATTTGATTTGCCACATCTTCATTTTTGCGTGTGAGCCCATTCCTAAGTTTGTATAAAATGTCATTACTGCCGTGGGATATTCGATGATTCCAATATTGTCCGTCAATTGGCTTGCCAGTCGGTGGAAACTGTGGAGTATAAGTTAACAATGAAATGAAGAAGTGCACCCTCATCAAAACGTATTTTTCATGCAGAACACATATGAGGTATTGCTAAACTTTAGACAGTAAGTAGAACCTAAGCACCAAATTGGTTGTTGATTCATGCAGTACAAGCAGTCAGCAAGTCACTCGTCAGTCAATCTGTTTGTTTTTCATCCAGTTAGTCAGTTGATCAGATGTCCCCACCGTAAAATGATGTTCGGTGATGAATAGAATATCAATGCTATCGTTGCATACGCATATGGTTAAAGCCCCGAAGCAATTAAATACCAAATTTTCAGGAAGAAAGTTACTAGCGCAGATTCCTCGATGCAATACTGAATAGAGATATTTGATTTAGGTGGGTTTATAGCTCAGCCACCTTGCGTCGATAGTACTGGTTACTTCTCGCGCTTCTGAACCTACATTGAGTCATGCTTCTATTTAAGTTAGCCGGTAGTGCATATCCTCGTCCGGGCTAGAATTTGCACTCCAGCCTTCGCGTTTGTGAAACCAGAGTATCAACCATAACGCCAGTAGCCTCACAATAGGTGTCACCGAACGATCATATCCAAACACTTGATTACAGCCTTATATGAAGAGTGTTCAGCTCATTTCATCAGTATCATCATTATCCTCATCAACATCAAAATCACTTTAGGTAGAAATAGACCAGTGGTTCTCACTAATACTTTAACGTCACACACCCAGGAAGAAGAACCAAACCCCATACAAGAAGAGAAAAAATACAAGAAAAACATGAAATAAATGACTAGTAAAAGTGCCTGTGTCAATATTCGGACAGTCAGCATCGAGGCACTTACACTTTACAAACATAAAACCGTGAAAGTGTGTCATCATCAGCAAGATAGCTTCCGTACGGCTTACACTGCTCTGCATTATTAAGTTAATTTAGTTCCACCTGCCCGGTCATTTCGAAGAAAACAGAATCACTCTGTTCTATACAGTCGATAACTTCGTGATCAGGACTTCTCAACTAGGTTGCATTTATTGTCTTCAATGAACTAAAGTAATATGATTTGAAAGTTTAGTAGAAGTCTGGAGATTTGTTTTTTTTCCAAAGAACAGTGAATCAGTTGGTCTCCGAATATACACTGGAGTTGATGTGGTAGTTTTCTGTCCGAGTAGTTTCCGATAAGTTTTGGACCACAGTATTCATTTCCCCAAAGATGAAACATTCGAACCGACCTTGACTCCACATTCCAATAGCTTCTAAGAACACAGTCAACTTTATCACATCCGATAAATGGTTGTCAATACAAAGCTGTGTACTTCAATAACAATTATATGGTTGTTGTAAAGTACGGCAAATGGTCAACACTACTGAAACCAGTAGTGCCAGTATGTGCGAATTATGGATCGAGTTATTAGTGCATACTGAGATCATCACAACAGTAGAACTTTGAGATAGACCCACACAAGACAGAATGTTGTAGTCACAAACAGTCTAGCCACCTTCATACTCCGTAGAAACGTTCCCAATTTTCTGTTGCCAAATAACCATGGTTTTTCACATTTAAAGCAGAGGAGTGTCAATATATTCAGCTGTAGTTTAACCAAAACGTTTTATCTTTTACGATTGCTCACCTGATTGGGAGAATTGTCACTGTTTTGCGGTTCATTGGCAGAAAAATCCTAATCAAACCGTTGACAAGAATTATAATTATTGTGTAAAATATTAACCACCTGTGGCTGGTTGATTTTTGGAGGAATTAACTTTTTCCCAGTAGCCCGGAACGATTTGCGCTGGTTGCCGTTTTGTGAATTGTTGGTTGATAATTTCCAATTAGCTTGTCCGCGAACGTATAGTCTTCGCTGCAAATTAAAATTATAGCACAAAACCAGTCAGCAAGAATAACGATTTGAAACGAACATGCCAGTTATATACTAGTTTACGCTTTACTCAACCAAATGTTTTGCATTCACCCAGTCCGTGCCTTGGAGATATTCCCTTCAAATATCGTAATGTAAAAGTGACAAAGGATTTGTAAATGAACGAAATTGCTATTGTATGGATCAACTTAAACAGACAAGCCTCATACTGCGATATGTCCGATTATTTCGGTGAAATTTGCTCCATCATAATCCTGTTCAATACTGGCAGATATATTAAACCCTATAGAAACAAATGCTAAGGATGCGTACAGTATATCTGGTGGGCTAGACTGGAACAATTCACCTTCAGCTACTGCACCGCTTAGATGAAAAATGATAATAACATTTATCGGTGTTACAAACTTGAACTTTTATATAACTGCTGTCATAATGCATATGTCATGAGGATTACCAATCGATTTTAAAATATATATTTCACCGACTGCTACGCGCACTTTGCATACTTCAATTCGCATATTTTACCGCGTGTTTTATGGTGGAGATAGTTTAAAATCAAAACACATTTCAAGACATCTGTTGACTCTTTAGGAACATTATTAACTTTGTGTTCAAATATCGGGCTGAGGCAAACAGTCTAGATATCTGAGACCGGTAACAAGCAGCGTGCTAGGAAAAAAAATGAACGAACTGTTCTGTGTTGATTAATGTATTGTTTTGTTGACTACAGTGATAGATTTTGCGTTTCGTTAAAAAAGTCATGAAGAATAAATTGTAATTGAAACAATGGTTGTCCTGGTCGAACCTTAAGGATAGACGAACCCTTCAGCATTCATTTCAATGGAGGTTACAAGTCAAATCTTTAGGATTTGTTCATCTTGAACACGAAGCAAAATCTGGAGGTGGACCGGTGTGTCAGACAATGTGCTTTCAGTATTATTAAGGAGAATTAAAGATCACTACTGTTTCTTCTCACCTCGTTACACTAGTATGAAGGTCTCCCCCTTGGGGCTATTTCCAGTCTGTTTACGTCTGAAGTCAATTCAGAGAAGGAAACTTGAATGGGATGATCCAGTTGAAGTGTTGGACCAACATTGACTGAATTTTTCATGTTGAAAACTGAACAAGAAGTAACAGCTGCTTTTGCAAGCGTTAACTTCTATGAACGATAGAGGTAGTAGTCATAACAGTGAGAAGAAAATTCGAAACAACCATTTCCCGTCGAAAATTGGAATAACGCGGACAAAAGACTGACAATACACGATCTGTGTTTTGGCAGATTTCGCTGCATCTTGACTGGTGTTTGCTGCAGACAAGTTAAAATGTACAAAATTTCAAACCACAAAACAATCAGAAAAGGTCACCGTTCAAAAGCCAGTTCGGTTGTTACCAAGGCAGCATCAGTGTCACAAACAGTTCTTTTTGCACGTACAAAATTGGGTGAAGGTGTCTGATTACAATGACCTCGGGGTATTGTAACAAACATTGGTCTCGAGTCTAAAACAGAATACGAAATAACTTTGACTAATCTATCACATGCTGTATTATCAAATGAGACTTGGCAATCGATGGCGCTGGCTCCTTCCGGGTGTTTGCTGTCAAGTTGCCTGATTTTGTGACCGATTGCTGAACCCATTTCGGCAAGTATTCAGCAACACTGATTCCAAGCTGGCGCTCAGTCATGCCAACATAGAATGCTGCGCATTCACATTTGTATCCATAGATTGCGTTTGATCTGATGAACTGAGGCGTCGGTTGCCTGACCGGGGGAGATGGGAATTCGGACTGCTCTGCTCACGATCACTGCTTTCGCAGCAAAAAACGTGCGTACAACAGCTGACCTTAGGCGTTGTTCAACTATTCGACACATATTGTCTCCCTTGAATGACATTTGTGAAACTACTGTATTTTTGAAGACTGTGGGTTGAGAATTATTTTGTACATCACTGGTGTTAAATTTTCTTATAAGTGCTCTCGGATAAAGGTTTTCAAATAGTCGGTTCTGTTTGACGGAGTTCATCATCCAGGGTGTCACTAATGCTAAGCTACCATTCCTCTTTTATATGCTACGACAGTCAACCATTGGTCTCGCTTTCTAAAATGTAACGAATGTTTAGATTTACACAGTCCATTTGGTTTAGCAAATCTGTTCCCTGTATCTGATCATTCGTGACTACATTCGCTTCTCCAGATTGGCCACGAAGATATAGGCTAAAACTGGACCAAGTGGACTGCCCATTGCAACTTCATCAAATTTACGGTAAGTCTTGCCTTGAAAGTTAAAGCTTACACTATATGCCGTTTGGAGGCGCATCTCCTAACGAGACAGCCAGGACGCGTCACGCCACATCGACCGGCTGGCCCAGCTCAGATGGTATGGCCGTGGGTGGTAGTATGGTCCCACTCAGCCAATCAGATTGCAGGTGTGCGGTCGAACGCCTGTGCGCTGTCTGGAGTCTGTTTTATCGCTTTGCTTTTTGATGCCCCCTGTAACGTGATTTGCTCTGACATCCTGACTGCCATATATGACTGTTTAATTTGATTCGCTCTGTCTGTGGGCCATCTATGGTAATCGCTTTGTCCTATAAATTTAGAGCTTTTGTGGACTAATTTTGTCCTGCTCTTGCAGTAAACGGTGTTGCCGCGTCTCTTCTGATTTCTCGGTTTTGGGTCAAGCGACTGAGTGCGTAACCAAGGTGACGATCCAATAGATGTATACACCGAAAGTAAGGGTTCTAATTCCCTTTTCGGGATTGCAATGTTCATCTGACTTGAAGTTATATATGATAGCAAAAAACCGATGGTTTCTTTCAACGGCACACTTGTTGACAACGATTATGCCCAGCGAAGCCCCGTGTCTGTCAGATATGTTGAAGTTTTCTAACAGCGCGACCAGGTGAAAACTGTCTTTCAGGTAGTATTTTGTCAAAGCATCTCGTACCGGTTTCAGTAATTTTGTCAGCCATTCGACGAGTTTATGCTGTGGAGAGTTGGACATCACCAATATTAGTCTTAACGAAATTTCAGACTGGTGCAGTTTGAGGAGCCCGTAAATCTGAAGAATCTAAATTTCACATTGTTTGAGATTTTCGAAGGTAGTGTTTTCTGTAAAATTGCCCCCAAGTAGTAGCTGTAATTCTCTGCTAACCCATCTTTCTAAGTCTACAGGGTTATCACTTTTCTCGCTTATCACTAATCGTGAGCGATCACTGAGGACTGAATTCATTTTGTCAGTGTAATCCGCACAGTCCATTACTACCGCTTCAGACGCCTTGTCAGGATGCAGAATGATGAGATTTTCATTTAAAAAATTCTGAATCAACTGAGTAGGCGACAATTACATAAAAAGTTGTACTTTTCAGCTTCCTGTAAAAAGGCGACAATTTGCTGCAATGTACAACACAGCGTCTCAGAATAGGTACTTAGAGAACGCACAAATATGCAGATTTAAATACAGCAACTGAAACCATAAAATTGTCGCTGACGTCGAAAAAAGGAAGGCATTCCTATGGTTTCTAGCTCTCACGTAACTTACAGTTTAACTGCTGATGGGGACAAACATGCCTGGACAGATTTGATTGAAGACCTCATAGAAGAAATGGCTGGCAAACATTATATCTCAGTCAATGAAGAAAATCCACGGTCTTCTTCACAAACATTCATCAGTTACTACACGTCTGTTTGAGGGTAGCCACCGTTAGGATTCAGAACCAGCTTTGACGTGAACGGGGATTAATAAAAATGATCGATTATTTAATTCATAGAAGCCCTGATAAATGCAAAGCGTTGGTCATCTTTGTGTCCACAAACCAACTAACTGTGACGTTCAGTACGGCGTTGTTTTAGAGGAAATGCAGGCATTACGTGTTTGTGTTTTGTTCTAAAATATTTAGCAGCTTTGCAAAACATCTTCGATGTTTATGTCAAAGTTCCAAAGAATGATGACGGGGTTTGAAATTGACTGATTTCACAAAAGGTTTGCTTTTTATACAGTTTGTGCAAAACCAGCATGAACAGTTACGAAGTTGGATAGATTTGCTTCGTTCTAGATCCCTACCGACCGCAATGTCTACGTCATTTATGCAGAAGTTGATTCACATGACTTTTGTGGTGATTAACTGCTGGTGATATTTATGGAGTTCAAAATATATGTTAGACGTGGGGTTAATGGGCATCTCATCGTAAGTCCAGAAACTTAGCGACACACAATCTCAGTTAGACTTGAAGTGTGTATTGAGTACACAGCGTAACGGAAACTTTTTGAGTACTGCTGTTGTTCTTCTCAACTAAATACTCTACTGATCCACATAACCATAGATGTAGTTACTAGTCTGTAACAAAGAAATACTTGTGAACAACGACGAAATGTCTAATAAACACCTATACTTATTATGAATGTCAATGTTGTCTGCGTAGACAACGAATGCAAACCTGGCATTCAGGCCATGAGAAAATAGGTTCCAACGAATCTGTCTGGTTTTTATTGTCAACCATTTTGCTTCATGCACATATCTAGGATAAGTATCACTGGTTCACTTGGTTTTCACACTTGTTGCAGACCGTACGAGCAAGGATGTTGGAACCACTCAGCTTGGTTTGACCAAGAAGATCTTCCGGAACTCCTGTTCATTACAAACTTTGCTTAAAGCTAACAGCAAATTAACCCATAGATGTAATCTTCTTGTGCTTTTTCTTAACCGGTTTGTTTGATCTGTTTGGGTACGTGAGAACGTCCGAAGTATTGCCAATATGATATTTTCTGGTTTTATTCTGTTCTCCAGCTCCTTTTTCAAGACGAGACATGAGAATCTCATGTTCATAAGGAGCGTTTAGTGCATGAATATGTTCAATAGTGACATGACTTTTGAGGCAGGTGCGATTGCTGGTATTTTCGATAGAAATTGATTAGGTTTGGGTTGTGATATTCCCGATCGGCAAGGCATATGGAAATCAACTAGTCAGTTTGATCACGGTAATTTTCAAAATGAACTTCTTTCTCAAATTGATTATTCCTACAGTATGGATAACAAAATGTAGGCTTTAAAGCAAATACTTTAGTTATGACATCGCTTGGTATAATTTTTCACAAATTTTGAACATAACTTTCAGTATTGACCGGAAATTGTCATCTGTGGGTAATCAAAATGTTAATCTCCCCAGACAAGATAAATAGGATTTTATCTTCCTGCACAATAGAAACAAAGCCATAAGAGATTATGGGGCCAACTTCGAGGCCCGGGTAATTGTAGATCATACCACACTATTCGCCGACCAGACAATGACAGTGTCACTATGGATTTTTCAGACTGATAGCATAAACTATGTTTGTCGAATTCATTATCACAATTAAGGAAGTCTAATCCAGCTTTACGGCAAATTTTCTCTCGACTTTTCCTTGTTTATACAGGGTACAATGCAATGAATGGACTGTACGTTGTTCTATTGTGCCTAACAACTTAGATATCCGTATACGCCAGAAGAAAACGAAATGGTTGTGGTAAGTTTATATTCACCTAATAGAGGTAGAATTCAACTCAAATGACGGCGTGTATTCGAATCCATGTTAGGACCTTTGCCCATAAATATCTTCATGGAGACGCTCGAAAATATCCAAATGAAAGAAACTATTCGTGAATGTAATGTTTATATAAAGTGCTTCAACGGCTACTCATGAAAAGTTAACAAACACACTACTGCAAACGGACAGTTTAGCCATTTTCATCAGAAATTGAACTTGACGACCAACTAGCTGTTCTGGAGGTACTCTGAAGTTACTCTGGTGGAACTGTACAACGTAGGATTTCTAGTAAAGAAACTCGGATTGGTCGATCAATACATTTCGGCAGCTTTTGTTCATTGAAACAAAGTGAAACCTCATAAATTGATCCATCGTTACAGCTGTGATAATTCGTGCACAGAATACGATTTATGATTACGTATATTATTCCTATCATACAAAATAACTAGCCAGGGCGATTTGTAGGTAGTAACTGTGTGATACCATATGACCATTGTCAAGATATTGTTGACGGAAAAGTAAATTGTGTGAATTTTATCATAATTCAAACCTGACAATTTTGATAAAACTGTAATCAAAAAACGAGGTGAGTTTGCCTTGTCGATTTACCTTTGTTTTAACTCTGTTTTAGTATTGTGTCTACAAATAAATTGTCTGCTGCTCCCTTGTGTGAACATTAATTTGATCTACCCTATTGGACTAGTTACGTATATCATACTGTTAGAAGTTTAGCTGTGTGTATTCGTAAACATCGATAAGCTTACAGCAGTGGTGAAATTACTGTGACAAATAGTAGAATGTCTGACATACATCTTGTTGATTCGAATTATGCAACCACTTTTGTCCATAATTTTCGCCCGATTCCCTGAGTCAACGGAAGTCAGTCAGAAGCCACAAGATGTTGACATCCTGTCACAGTGATTGAAATTCGACTGAATAATCCACCCTTGCGTGCCCAGAAAGCTTTCCCTCAGACCCTGTGATTGCCACAATCGACCAATCAAGTTTTAATCCACTAAACTTCTGCGGTCTCAGTTGTTTCATAATTTCGAAAGTATATTGTCTCCATTTGTCATGATAAATCAGTTTACCTCATTTGAACGTGTCGTTTGTTTCGTTCGTCGTGTAATGATAACACTGCTGCATATATTTGGTCCGATAATGATCAACCCAAAACATGCCTGTTCATTACCCTTTGTTCACGTTTTTCAGTCATTCCTCACAGTTGAACTAATTCAGTGTGTTGCTCTAAGTGAACCTGTAAGAAATCTCACGGCAGAATGATATAGTTCGAAAATTTGCCCCACAAGTGATAATGTTGAGAACATGTATTTCTTCGTTTGTATCATTAAACCTGATTGTTATAACGATCCTTCAATATACAAACGCATTTTCTTATGCTTAAACGCGTATCAATCTGCTTAAACTTCATGATTACCACCTTATACAAAATGTATCCAGAACATCCGAACTTACAGTAACAGCAACACCAGTACAAACAGAAACATGTTCGTATTACTCCTAGTGCGAGAACCTAGCATTCTCTGATCAAGATCGATGGAAGTGTGGATAGAATGTCATAAAACGTGTTTCTAACTGTTAACTGGAAGAAACCCTCCAGATAAGTTGCGGTTGATGTTTTAACAAGGGGAACGTTATCCACAGCAGCAGCTTATCATATGGCATAATTCGGTGGGAAGTGATTAGTTAAACTTACCTTGTGGTCCTCTGTCAGAGATTTGGAGACACGAGGAGGCATCGTTTTGTTTTCAGTGTTACGAATTTTCCACCAGCGTTAACTACATACGACAGAAAAAAAGAATCAACGTCAATCGAACGAATTCTTGTACATCGTGTAGTAATTGCCTAGCTATACACAGGGAGGTTGTCAGACCAAATCAAGAACAGTTTGAAAGTGAAACAAGCCGGTACCCAATGGCTCGTTTTGTTATGAAAATTAATACGCAACAACAGCAAAATTTACACCATTGAACCTGGTTAACTAACACCTCCAGCAACCTATCCAGTCAAATTGAGAACCCCCAACCTCTGAGAAGGACCGTATCCAACGTGGCCAACCTATTAGCTTCCGACCCATTTATGTGCATCAAGTCATCATTTATACATTTGACTTTGGCAAATTGTGATCAATAAGGTCGACGCATAGTTGACGGCTTTAGTACATTATCCAGCAAATCTCTCCCGTTCACTTGTAAAGACTGGACTTTAGTAGCAATAATTAAGAAATATAGGAACAAGCTGGTCAGAAAACAAAGTCCAATAGACAATATTCGTCGGCCTACTAGAAATAAACCTCAGTTTGAAGTCAGAAATGGACAATGGAGCGGATAATTTGTAGTCCAAAATGCAGCCAAAAAACTGTACACCAACATGGCGTCACACTGCATTTTCGTTCATGCACAGTTGGAAAGCAATTGAGCCAGCGGCAACAACAAAGCATGAACACCTCCTTACGTACCGGTTCCATCATACTTACCGGAAATCACTCGGAGATAACTAATGGAATATCAAAGAATTCCCATTTGGAGAACCTGTGTACTAACCTCAGTGCTTTCAGTGGGGTATCACTCACCAGGTTAAACAGAATTTCTAAAATTTCTAAATATGATACGAATGAGACCGATCTTTTGAACTTTGATGAGAAGGGTACAAATGCGTTGCAGATCTTGAATATCATTTTCTTTCATTGAGTCCGTCAGTAGTACAATGGATTTTAATGAAAAGGTAATTTAACACCAAGAAACAAGTTCTAATATGCGAGCTATATTTACATGCGAAACAAGCAGGTCTAACAGTCTACTTGTGGGTTTAAAGACTATGAGATGTGGATTTTGTTATTCACCATCCGCTTTCCATTATCGTGTAAATGACGGTTAATTATACGATTATAGTCGCCCAATGGTAAACCGTTCGCTAGTGTTACTATTTTCTTTTGGCATTGCAAATGATTCCTAAATTCGTTCATCCATTGATATCACCTGTGAGCATAGCGTGAAACCACAGTGGTTTGAGCTGCCGCTTGTCACAATAGTTATCTTCATTATCTTCATCATCATCATCATTATCATAGACAGTAATGCATCAGTGGTTCACACTGATGCCTAACTGCCACACAACCCAGTGGGATAAAAAAAGCAAATCCTGTAAAGGAAGAGAGAAAGGGGAAGGGGAGGGGATCTAACTCCTAAAAATAGTTACATCTACATTCAAACATACAACATCAAAACACCTACACCTTGCGAACAAACAACCGAGCTGTATGGGAAAGTAAGGCGTCACCAGCAAGACAGCTTCCTCACGGCTTTCACTGCCCCACGTCATTAAGTGCACTCACTTCACAGACAACTCGGCCAAACAACGACAACATTCACGCCACTGAGTCCGGTTACCCGCCATCTCACCAAACCTCTCAAGCCAACGACTCTGTGATTCGCGAGGGTTCCAGCCCGGAGGACGAACCCGATCTACAGTGACCAACCTCCTCGTGAACGATTTCATTTGTCTACGCCAGGTCATCATCTGTCCACCTTGCCAATCGACCGCAGCGTCGGCAAACAGTGCTCAATGTGGCATACGATTAGCTGGCATCCTTAGTACATGACCTAACCACCTAAGTCTGCGCAACTGTAGTAACTTAAGAAAAGAACTCGTTTAACAATCAGTGCCAAACACCCGCTCCCTAACCTCCTCATTGCTTCTTTGTTGATGCCTCCCGATACGAGCGATTGGACGTAGACACCGGTGGTCAAATACCTGAAGATTGTTCACTCTGAGTGGCCAGGCTTCGCTGCCATAGGGTGATACAACCCTCACTTTTGTATGAAATACGCGGCCCTTAAGCTTCAGAGAGATACCTCTCTGTCACCATGAGTGCATCAGATTAATAAACACCGCCCTAGCCTTAGAAATACGCGCCTCTATTTCATTCCCTACACCTCCAACGCCGCCGCTGATGCAGCTTCCCATGTATACAAACCGGTCAACAACCTCCATGATTTCATTGTCTAACAGTAAATCTAGGTAATCACAGCAATCTTGTAAAATCATTTTACATTTTGAGGCTGTAAAGCTCACCCCGAAGTATTTGGAACAGTTGTGTTACAAGGTCAAATGGTCATGAGCACTTAAGTGAGAAATGCAGGGAATGTTACTAAGTACTATTAAACTGGACTGGAAGCAAAACTTTTAGACGGGTGCACAGTAGAAAGTAGGATGAAAACGTTCAGAACAATGGGAGGCTTTCGGGAATGAGACAAAATTACTAAGTGAGGGATAAATTAATCACCACTTGTTTTTTGTGGACACGCAAAAAGACAGACCTTCAACGCTGCAAAAGATGTGTTCACTGAGAAAACTGCACAAATACCGAGCTCAACGAGGAAAGGCTCGGTCGCTCTGATTGCCCAATCAAATTTAATACGTGATTTCACCTGTACTTGTGGATGCAGGTACGCTGGCAGTAATTTGAGACAACTGGGGAGACACATCAGCGAACACATTTCAAAACGGCTATCTATCGCCCGGAGTGCAATAACGAAACGCTTACACGAGACGGGTCATCGAATCTGTGGTGATATTGCATTTCATATTAGATATGGCTCCAAACGAAGCAAAGTCTACGATTTGCAGAGCCTGCTACCATTCGCCGAACAGACCAGGTGTTGTGTGTCCACAAACAAATGGTGATCAATTTATCCCTCCCTTAGTAATTTTGTCTCATTCTCAGAAAACTTCCAATTGTTCTGAACGTTTTCATCCCACTTTCTACCATGCACCCGTCTATTAGTTTTGCTTCCAGTCCAGTTTAATTGTACTTAGTTAAATTCCCTCCATTTCTCAATTGAGTGCCCAAGACCGTTTGACCTTGTAAAATAACTAACTTTATCAGCTTCTTGTTGAGCCATCTGAATGCTCTATTCTCGAGTCTGGATTATCCTGACCTCGCTTATCATGCCCGCATTTTCCACCCTTGTTGCCATGACTGCCTGCTGTATATTGTCTGCACTGAGTTCGCTATAGTATCAGATGAGATGCGAACAAAATCTTCCTGCACAAGACATTTTACACTATACGGTTGGCCTCTTCAAATCTCTTCTAGACTTGTTACGTGAACTGTGATGTGCGACCGAAACCAGTAGGCGCGCAGTAGTTGAATGTGAATTGGTGACGGAGCGTGCTGCTGTGTTGTCGGCGCCGTTCTAGTTCCCGTTTGTGTAAGTCGTGTGCATAGCTTACTGGGCCTTTGGCTCATGTTTGTTTCTTGTTGTTTCCTTTTGCAGGACTTGTTGGAACCCCTA
>JTDE01000569.1:74183-94292 GCA_014338405.1 Paragonimus skrjabini miyazakii | reverse complement strand
CAGAAGGAATGTTCCGTCTGGCTTCTAACAAATCCAGTGATTTCTCTGAAATCCAAAGTTTGCTTAGCCCATGTATCCCCGTGCCACATGCTACAGTACCTGCTTTCTGAATGGCCTGTGAAATTTGAGTCCAGCAGCTATTAAGATCTTTGGAGTGAGTACCACTAAGGCAGTTTTCTAATCTGGTTTGGTACTTATGATTTACCGATGGTAAAGCCACTCTATCAGCCAATCGTTGATGTCGGTAGGGGTATTGCTCAGCAAAAATAAGAACAAAACAACAGCGTACCAACGTATGATATGAATCCAAGTATGTGCTTCAATAAGAACGGGTTAGCCCGACTGCTGTTGTAAACTGTTTTTCTGGGCTCATATCTAAGGGTGACTGTTGGAATAATCGGAGAATCCAACCAAATCCCCCACCACTCATCAGTAATCCCAACTACATCTGATACTGTTGAGCTTGGCGATCACAAGGAATACCGTTGCCACCGCCCAGTCAAAAAAGTCTATTGCTTTCATTGCAGATGACGCACTTGATAAATGTGAGTGAGAATGATGGAAGAACACAACGGTTCCCAAAAGTATAGTTAAAGATCAAGCACAAACTTTCCTGGTATAGAACACACATTATGCTCAAATTTCCGCCAGTCAAGAGGTATATCACACAAATGCAAGATGTTAAGACAAAGGATACTGCAAAATCAGTTCCTTGCTTCAAAAGCGCTAATGTTTTAAATTCCTACGATGGCTGAGGGGCTCCAGTTATCCCCAAATAAAATATTCCAAGAAAAGTGATTACGAGGACGAGTTGCCACCCATTTCGGTCTCTTAGTCGTAGACATCCTTTTGAGATGAGACAGCTTAGATAGTCTCTAATGACTGTGACATTACAAAGAACACCGCCATGCTAACTCTAGCGTTTATAACCCTCTATCACTGAGCGTTAGTCAACGGCGGACTTTGTAACAGATAATATCATTTAACAACAGAGTTGATCTGTATTAGACCAATCAGTTGGATGGAGTCACATTATCTTACTGGTTGAAGGCCATGCAAATAATCGGGTCTGACAGTCTTATCTCACCAGATAGTAGCCCAGACTACCGACCAATTATTGGGATTACACGTGAACGTTTTCGTTAATCCTATATTGAGTAAACCAGTCTAATGATCGTCACTTCAGAAACCTCTCTTCATTACTGAGTGCTGTCCAGTAAGCTATCATCTTACTCAAATTCTGGCTATAAAAAGCTTCTGTGCAATTCCTTATTCACACTTTGGAAACGCTGTAACTGATATAAAAAGTGAATTCGCGCGTTCTGGAGAATACCGGGCTGTCACGTGACAGCTTGGAGATGTTCAAAAATTTGGTCAGCAAGGAAACTTCATTCTAAACGGCTGAGTTTTACGGGCATGTTGTTTGAACGCCTTCATACACTTTAACAGTAAACTGACATCCGATGTAAACATCAGTCAAGATGCACTTTGCTGTCTTCACCGTCTTTTCAAGTTGAACATCACCCACAATTGATCGCAGCTGTCGCATCCCCATAGACTTTCCAGTCGGCCCCTTTTGAAAAGAAGCATTAGACTCGAGTTTCGCTCTCATTAGAGCTCGTCAGTAGTGTATCATCGCCACTGCCGGGACTTGAACCACTGTATATGCTCATTCTCATTGTCCAATTACTCCAGAATTCACCAAACGGGAAAGTTATTTCCATTCTAACCTCATGCAGTAGGTTAAAAGACGATATGTGGACACAATACCTCCACGTACTGTTGAGAACAATAAAGGTCGTGTTAAATGCGGTCGTATATATTCAAATGTTGGCTTCTGAGATCGCAGTATCCCGAAATTTCATGAAGGTGTAAAGTTTTCCAACTTTCAAAAATGTTTGGAGTTTATGAGATTTTCGCCGGCGACATCTCAAACAAACTATTATTCACACCGAATAATTCTACCGGGTACGGTCGCTTCGGTTATCAAAGATTCACTCTAGGTTCAATTAGATCAATCCTATGCTTACTCGAACTATCTCTTCATGATCATTGTGACATCGGTGAGAGTGAAGGTTTTGACTTTAGGTATGGGCTCATCAGGTTTGGTCAACTAGTGTGCCTCTTTATATCTTTTCGTAAGATGGTTACTTCCTCCTGTCTAGCCAGTACGTGTATTGCAAGAACGGTTGCTGATTATAAGGGTGCGTTTAATACACTGGTTTGATCTACATTTGTAGAATCGTTTAAACGCATAGGTATACCGATCAAAAATGTGAACATACTCTCGGCACTTTATTCCTATTTCTTAGCTCTGGTTTGACTTCACGATGAGCTGTCTGACAATTTTAGAACCATCAACGGCGTATGTCAATGCTGTCCTCTTCAACCATTTTGATCAATCTTGTCATAAACGAAATAACAGAGGATTTCCTCCGACACTCACAAGATGCCGGCGTAGATCTCCTATTTGATCGAAGGCTGATTGATCAAGATTATGCTGGTGGCAAAATGTTGCTGTTTAACAATTTCCAAACAGCATAGACAATGCTAGAGGCTATTTTGCGCTCTGTTAAGTATTTCAGGACACGCTTTGCAGCTTTGAAGTGCAAAGTGCTTCTATCAGCGGTAGCAGAGACGTACGGAATGAAATAGAAACTCGAATCTCTAAGTCTAGGGTAGTACTCTCTAAACCAGGACACTGATAGCGACAGAAAGGTATGTCTGTGGAGCCTAAGGGTCACGCATATAAAGCGACTATGAGGACTTTATTACTTTACAGCTGCAATATTTGGCCGTTTTCATGTACTTGATCACTGATGTCTGCAATCGGTCACTCACTTTCGGTAGCAGCGGGAATTAAGCAGCAAAGAGGTTAGGAAACAGGTACTTGGAAGTGATTGTCAACCGGCTTCTTTTAATCAGTTCACACATTTTCATAAACTTGGATGGCTAGATCATGCACTAAAGACGCCAGCTAGTAGTCTGCGCTACGGAACAATCTTTGCGGACGCTGCAGCCGACTGGCGTTCTGTGTGGGGTGGACAGATGCTGACCTGGCGTAGAAGAGTGATACCGTTCATCAGGTGCGTCATGTTCATCTCCCAGGTTGGGGATCTGGCGACTCACACAGTCGGTAGTTAGAGACGTAAGGTGAGATAGCAGCTACTCGGGTTTGGTGACGTAACTGCTGTGGTTGTTTTACTGAGTTGTGTGTGAAATAGATGTAATTACTGACGCGGGTGAATGAAATGGGTAAGGAAATGGTTTTGCTGATGACGCTTTACTTTCACATACAGCTCGCTTATCTTTTTGCAGAGTATAGGTGCCTTGATGTTAAATGTTTGGATACAGACGTAGCCAGTTTCAGTAGTTATGTCTCATCCCTTCTTTTCTCTCATTTCTCTTCCTGTACAGGGTATTTTTTCATGGGTGTGTGACAGTTAAACATCAGCAAGAACCACTGAAGTCTTGCTGTTTGTGTTGATGATGATGATGAGTAGCTGTATCAGACCTAGTTATAGTCAGATGTGTAAGATGCCTTCTTGCCGACTATCCACCGAAATGAGATGCGAACGCACGTCCAGGAGTGGCTGCAAAATGAGGGTGTCTCATTGGTTGAACAAGGCAGACTGAGACGGCTAACTTCGCACGTTTTATTTTCCGACAAATTTCGTTGCACTTTTATCGGAGTTTACAATAAAATCCGCTTATTTTCATGGATAAGTAAACAAACCAGTGTGGATGTCCACAGTCACTCTCTCAGTTAGGCGATCTGTGTCGCCTCATCCACCATTCAGTACAATGCAAACAATCTCCCCAAACTTCGCGACATCTGTGCTTGCATTATGTGCCTCAGTGCAACCAAATAGCAGGACTTTAAACGTTGATTCACAGGGTTGCTTATCAAGGAAAACAGCACTACGTTTTGCAGTTGTTGGTGATGTATGCTTAATTACACTTTCACTTTTAGTCTTAAGATGCAAAGATGACTGTCTATGAAGGCACTTCCCTAGAAATACAAAGTAGTAAATGGAATTACTTCCGGTGTTGGTTGAGGATTAATGTTGTCAATTCACTTACGGCCTGTCACTCGGTGCGCATTCTCCACCTCTGCCTATTTTGTGTTCTCATGAGCTTTTCTGTGATTTTCAACCGCATTGACGCAGGATGCACTGGGTTTACGAAAGTTATCGGGCTCTTGTGTTCCGTTATTTTTGAATCTGGTCGAAGTCGACATTATTCGAAACCGCCTCTCTCACAGACTGTGTATCTTACTTTAAAGTTGATCCATTTGTTGCTTACATTCCTCGTACTGTGATGGGGACGCACTTACGAACGGCAGTTTCTAAACTCGCAACATGTGTTGGGACCTTAGCACAGTAAAATTTTCTGCATAGCGCCTTGTTCGTCTGTGATGTCGAATACATAGTGTGGAAAGCGGTTGTCGAAGCACAATGGTGATGCGTAATTTCAACCTGCTGTAGAGTGTACAATGCAGACTCCTGGTTGTGAAGTCATGTCTGGTTGTTTGGTCAGTTCTTTCACGCAGTTTGTGGTTAGCTCAGTGACCTTGGTTAGTGGCGCTCGCTCAGTCGAGCGTACACAAGATTCTTTGTATCCGCGGCGATCTTAATATATGTCACTGGATGTGGATAACTCTGGTATCAGTTTTCTACATAAACTGCTAGAATCCAAGATGTTCTTTATAAGACCACAAGAAACAGCGCTGACCGACCGCAAGCTGGAAATGACAGAACAGTGTTATAGATATTAGTGCTATGCACTGTGATTTTGGAGAAGACAGTGAGCAACTGACACTTCCTGAACTGTATTAAGTTGAATTGCCATTACGCGAGTCTGTCCGAAGTTTTTTTTGAGTGGGTTTTGCTGACCTGAAAGCTCTGGGGTGGTCTCTAAAAGGTTAGTCTTCTTGAACCGTTTGTCAAGTGTGCTTGGCTTGATCAGACAGCTCACTTAGTGGAATTCGATTGCAAGAGTGTGACATAAAACGTCCGAAATTTGTTTGACTAGCTTAATTACTGACTAGTAAGTAGTAGGCGATTAGATTGACGCAAGTTATACACCACCATTAATTAATAGCGATCATCACAACGCCATAGACTAATTACCGGTTACCAGAGTATTGTTCAAATCGTTTAGTGATTGCTGGTATTTTGACTTAGAGGGAAGTCTTGGTTGTGGGTCCTCCACTGAAGTTAATAGAACAGTTACTATATCTCCGCTTGAGACGATCGGCAATCGGAATACTCATCGTCAGCATCATCATCATAGACAGTAATACATCATTGGTCCACAGTGATGCTTAACTGCAACACAAGGACGAAGAAGGAAAAAACAACCCCTTTATGGGAAGAGAGAATAAAAAAGAAGAGGACGAGAAGAGATGGTACTCACGAGTGAATGTGACCGACCGTTTACATACATTAATTTAGTCGTGCTTAATAGCAGACCACTGGCGCAATGGTCAGCACAGTTGTTTCATAAATGTGTGACCGAAATTTTGACTCATTCTGGTCGTTGTGAGACTATATCCTAAAGGAAAACCTTGGTAAGTATGAAACTCAAGCACAATGCTTATCTTTAAAAATGGCCGACTTGAATGTCTTTGGGCAAGTGACAGCTGTGAGTAACCATCTAACCACCCTTGTAATCACCAGATCACTGAGTGGAATCGCTCACACCCCACTCCAAGTAAATGTTAACAGAGACTTGCTGCTTCTCGATTCCCATACTATCATGTAGAATTGAATGCAACGATGTCAAGCGAAGCATCACAATATCCGCCTACCACCAATCGTCTGAAATGCGAGGAATATTACAGACTTGTCTTTTATGAGAATACAGTGAAATTAACTGTCCTATTCTTTGGTTCTCAAGTTTCGTCACGAAACTGTCAGAAAGGCTGAAACAGATAGGATCACCCAATGTTCTTCACATAACTTTGTCGGTAGACTGAATTTCGAATGGCGGAGCTGATATTTTGGCAACATTCCCACCAATAAACTCTGAGTCACTTCTGTATCAATATCATGCTGTATTATGTGAGGGAGTACGATTACTTTGCCATTTTTTAGTTGGCCAGTGTATAAACAAAAATTGTACATTAGATAGACAAGAGTATTTACCAAAATCAGGCACTGTCTCTAAGAAGCCTCAAGTTAAATGCTCTTTCGGGGAGGTTGCAAATAGGTTTCAAACGTTTTGCAAGCGATTTAACCGTCTAGTGTTTTCTTATAAGCCGGATGGATACAGAATAGTCTGAGGCAGAAATCACGGTTCGTAAATTTCCCAAAGTCCGTAAACGGAACCTTAGAGTTAATTGACTCCTAAAGTTGTAAGTCTTTTTTTATCAACTTATATTATTGGAGTTCACTATATATAGTTCTCTCTCTATCCTTTGATGGATGTCTAGCATGCTGTCCGCATCGTTATCATTTAGGATAGGCGGTGTTTACTTAAAACACCCCGTTTTGTCCGTCAAAACTGTTTCCGATTCGACATTAACAGTCAATGTTCTGGTACTTTAGATCGCAAGAAGTCATTTCTTCTGACCAGCCAAAATCCTAGTGTTCTAATTCCCTTACCTGAGATTTTCCTCAACTTTGTTCTGATGTGATGTAAACTGTAGGTTAGAGAATAGTTTGTGAAATTTTCGAAATTAAACTGAATTCCAGGTGGGTCACTAGATTTTAAATTATATGACAAACCGATAGTAGGATTGCGAGAATTTGATACGATAATAAGTTTCGGTCTTAAAAATGTCTCCAACCGTTTTGTGCTCAGATGACTTTGTGACAGTTTTGTATGAAGTCTCAATTTTTAATCTACACCTTTCATTTGGCGTACCAATCTGGGTCACTTTCGAGTGCTTTAGATAAAAGTGTAGACTCCACCGCTTTCTTCTAGAAGTAATGTTGAGCAAAGTTCCCTGTAAACCATGGAACAGAAGTCATGAGAGTTTTTGTCTCATGAGACCTAATTTTACGATCAATTTTGTATAATTAGGAAGGTTACCATTCACAGTAGTCGCTATTTGTCGGGGAAGAAACCAATTCCCCGAAAATACCGTTTTATTGACTTCGCAGTGGTCTAACTCACTACCGATTGTAGTGACCTTCATAGTCAGCACGGTCATGTGCCACGTCCCTCATCACGTGCGTTCTCAACCTTTGTGCAAAATCCTGACGCCCGGCCCACACGCACATACTTTACTTGGGACATCAATGTACTGTCTGGATCTTTGTCTGGTCCATTTCTGTCCTTGTTTCCTGAGTGGTCACAAACCCTTTAAATGTTGTCTAGTTTGTGACCGAGTTGTCTTCTGATTGAGAGACATAAAGTAGCTCTGTCCGGAGGCCAGTCTTTTCTCTGTGTTCGTTCGTTAGCCTCAAGTGGTTGGGTTGGCTGGGAAGATTCGTATTAAACGTGCATATTTCGTAGTCAGTCGTTCAGAACTGTTGAACGCCGTTCCGCTATCTACCGTTTCACTAACCGTTATTCCGTTGTCTGTTTACGTGCTCGTAGGCCGTATTCCAAGTTACAACACTATTATCTACGGTTCCTAGTATTAGACGAAGCCAACCAGTCTGCCTCGGAATAGTTAAGACAGAAGCAGTTGTCAACGCGGTTATACATTACGCGGATGAAGGCAACACCCTGATGCAGTTGCAGCAAATTTTCCTTGAAAATTTCACCCGATTGAACCATATTTGTTCGCCAAATAATTGTGATCATTGTCGATAGTGAAGCAACCCTTATGAGTTACTTGACTTCCTAGAGATAGAAGAGGTGGGTAAAACTTTTGACACACCGTACCGACACAGAGTTGATCCCCTGCTCAGTGGATTTCGTAGACGTGCTAGCAGTCCATTTTTTAGTTTTGAATTTTGTTAGTTTATCTATTTGATGAAATTTTATTTGAAAGTAACACCTTTAGATGTGTAGATGTAAAATGAATTCATCACACTACACTAGGTTGAAGCAATATATGACATCTGGGATCAAATAAAACCCACTGCTATTATTATCGTGGGTATAAAGGTCTGAAAAACTATTTCACTCTATACCAATCCGAAAGCTTTGGTTGCGTTTAGTTCCGGTTTTATTGTCATGTTCAAGAGAGACCTAAAATGCCTTTCTAAAAAATGAAACCAGCAAGTTAAAAAACTTTCGCCTAGGTAATATTTCTCCAGCTTGTTCAGGAGGCCTATTTTCATCCAGTTAAGAATGTTACGGATGTGATATTGGACGGAATCCATTTTGTTAACGTGTTCGAAATCCAGGGCAGATAAATAAATCTCCTATGGGGCATTCTTTATGTCTCTTTAATAATCTAGTTTCATCTGTTTCTGTCGGGGCGAAGAAAGTTTGATTGCCTTTTGACATTTTCAAAACTTTCTAAACACAATCTTTTCTACCATATTTTCGAATTTTATTAACAAAGCTAGTTGTAGTTAGTTGGGGGTATGACTGAGAGAGGTAGAACCTTTCGCGGTGACATTGCAGATGGCCGGCAACTTTAGTTCAACCGGCCTAAGCCAACTCAATCGGTAAGAAATGACGGCTATTTTATGGTTGGTTGACGCGTTCTAGACGATTTTGCGTTGCAAACTAGAGTGACTTCGAAGGTTTAACTATTGAAAATCAGTAAGACCTCAAGATATGGACCTTCCCTCCCCAATACTTTTCAAAGTTGCTGGTAAAAGATTCCTGTCTGAACTGACCACACTCCTCCGTTCTATACGGGAGACTGAACAGATATCTCAGGACTTATAACCAGTAAATTCCATCTCCAGTAAAGATTTCGAAACACTACCACAGAGGCACTAGCCTCTCATTTATCACAACCCAGATGCTCACCGGTCCATTACTATATTGGCTTCTGAAACACGGAGATAACCACATAAGAGAGGAACAAACTGATTTCCATCCTGTTCGTGGGTAGATCGATCATTTCTTCATCTTCAGACAGAAACTAGAGCATCGACCCCTCTCTCCTCAATCAATGTTTATGGTATATTTGAACATGAAAGTTGCTTTTGATTCGGTTGTCTGACGAGCTACTTTGGGCTGTCTCCATCACAGCGAAGTCCCAGTGAAACATGTCAATTTCCTTTTGCCGTTATCTGCCCGCTCTGAGTGCAAAGTATGCATTTGTGGACATCTATTCTGGGTGTTCTATACTTCACACAGTGTTCGCTAGAAATAAGCGATCTCTCCTTTGCTTTTCAGCTACGTTGTGGATGATACTGTAATAGAAACATTCGGAGGCTCCAAAGATCTGACAGCGGAGCCTCTATCAGGTGGTAAGTTGACTGCTACTGAGCATGCTGACCAGATTATTCCGCTTAGTCCTTCTACATTATGGATGAAAACCATAATGAATCGTTTACATGATTCAGACACTTCGTATGATAGGCAGATTGCATCTTCAAAGTGTACGATGTTGTTACCAGACTGAGTCTGCACAAACCCAATCTTTGGAACCATAACAGATCGCTTGAGACTATCTATCACTTTACCCATTTGGGTTGTATCACTTCACCAGATTGCGATTTTGTTGAGATATCTGACAAGATTGTAAAGGCGCGTACAGCTTTTACGAACCTTCCCTCCTTTTGTCTTCCTAACAGCGTCCAAATGTCCATTAAAGGCAGAGTTTACATTTTGCGTGTGCACGCAGTCTTGCTCTACAGATCACAAACGTGGTCCGTTTGTGTCTGTCTCCTCAAGTTAGCCAACGACGTGACAGTCTTTTGATGCGTATTTGAAAAATGTGCAATTTTGCAACCGGGAACCGATACATTAAAAATGCACAGTCTTCGCTGGTTAGGTCACGTGTTCCGCACGTTGACGAAGCGCCTGGTCTACGGTTCATGCTTCACTGTGGCTGCTGATAACCAGAAGATGCTGAAAGGTGGTCAGGCGATGACAAAGTCTCAATCGTCTGGTTTAGCATGGTTAGTGTTTACCATCAACGTGGCCCAGGATTTCAAGACAACTTGAGTCACTAATTGGAAACACTACCTAAGATGACAGCTTGACGTAGTCAATAGCGCTAACGTATCTGCCATTCTGAGGACTTTCTATTTCATAAGGTTTGGTTGTTTTTTTCTGTGTTTTTTTGGCATACTTATTTATTACTCTGGTACTTCAGGTATTTTCAGGTCCAATCCTTAATATCCAAGAGAACGTCTCGAAGCTGAAAATGAGAATTATGCTGGACTAGACTATGTCATTTCAGGGTAACCAGTAGGAGGTTCGGTAATTTTGTTTATTGATGACTTTCTTTTTTTGAATCAGAAGTTTTGTTACGCTCAATGAACCAGTAAAACCTTGCTGTTATTTAAGGCAAACAAGAATTAGACGTATAAACTTATCTTAGAGTGACAGTTCTCTGTTCGAGTTTGTTTAAACAGGAGTCAATACTTGTTTGAAGTTGTTAATTACAGTATATCAAGGACACGTACTTAGGAAACCAAAATCGACACAGTCATTCAACCGGGTTGATCAGAGAGTTACTAGGTTTTGAGGAATGTAAGTTGAAGGATTGTGATCTTGGCGTTTTGAGTATTTCAATTTGAACATCACCTACAATTGATCGTAGCTTTCGCATTTCCATAGACTATCCAGTCGGCCCCTTTTGAGTATTGTTTAATGCAGCTATCTGCGCAAGTAAGGTTGACTGTTTTGAGACTGACTAACAGGTTTAACGGCCTCCAATCCTTTCAACTATAAGTATGGTATGTTGGTCTTGGTGGGTTTCGCAACCTACCAACTTCTTGTCTAGTAGCGTCATCCTTTTCCACGTCAATTTCATGAACTATGATTAACGCTTCAACAAATATTGCAGAATCCTTGTCCACAGCCTATTATTTGAACCAAATCCTCGCATGTTTTCTTATATTCCTCGGGTACGTGCTTACTGTAGATTTATAGTCTCATGCCGATAGCACAGCATAACCATATGAACAACCTTTGCATTTGAATTCATGTACGCCAAAACTAGTTTGCACAGTAGGCAAATGACTCTTAATGGGCTGCAAAGTACTGCCAAATGTCTTAGCATTTTACAAACTAGTCCTGGTGTCTATTTTGCTAATGGCCGTACGATTACTCATCGACGTCTCTTACTTAGATGGAAAGGCAACAGCGCATTATTTCCCCCTTCGTGCTAACAGTATTGTGTTGAGTATCGTTGATACTAGTGTCTTAGAAAACTGCAAACTGTAACCTCTGTTCAACAAGATAGCCATCATTGAAAACCGTAAGGAAGCTGTCTTGCTGATGACGCCTTACTTTCACCCAAGGCTCGGTTGTTTGTTTGCAAGATGTAGGTGCCCTGATGTTGTATGTTTGAATGTAGACGTAGCTATTTTTAGCGGTTAGGTTCCCTTTCCCTCTCCTTTTTTCTTCTCTTCTTCTGCACAGTGTTTGATTTTTTTCCCTCCTTATTTGTGCAGCAATCAGGCATCAGTGTGAACTACTGATGCATTGCTGTCTATGATGTTGATGGTAATGATGAAGAGGAGGACGATGAATTCACCGCTATTTTTGGGTTACCTGTGTCCGTGCATAGATGTACGGCTATGTGGAATATTGAACTAGCAACGTTAACATAATCTGTTTGGAATGAATAGAATTCTAGTTAGCAGTATTATGTACATCAGTTATTTCGCGATAAAAAGTGGTCAGAATTGTCGTACGTTTGTGTGCCAGGAAATTCTGAAACAGCAACTGGTCACTACTTGATGATATCTCCGCTTTTCATTTGCCTGTGGAATTTGATCTATTAACTAAGATAAACTGTTCAATTTTCACAACCCGAAGTTGGAGTAAGAGGCATACAATGAACAATAATTTTTCTCATGGAGATAATTTACCAACAGGTTGAAAGAAGCCGAAGAATTGTTTAAATGTAGAGCCTATCACCATTTTACTTCTGTTGCGAATTATTATTCGCGGTTGTTACGTCCATTGTACACAAACTTTTCGTCCATTGTATGAATTTATGCACATTTCGTCCTCGCGCGCCTCGCCTCCTGGAGAGGCCGAATTTACTGGAACTTCACTTTTAATCAGGAGGGACATTTTCTAACCTACAGCGGACGTAGTGTAGTGGAATCTACCATGAACATTTACTCTGATTCAGTGTACATTACTTTGTAACGTTGCTGACTTATCACTTGGTTCCACCATACAAGCAGTGTTGCTTTACCACTATGCTGAACCACAACCACTAAAAGATTATAGTTAACCTGTTTTTCAGCAACTACTTTCGGTGACTGGTTATATGTTGTGCGTGAGAACTGAATAAATATCGACCATTGGAACTGAATAATCGGTTTCAAACCTATACATCTCTCAATAAAAATCATTCACTTTGGTAAACATTAGTACAAACTATGGTGAAAATGAGGATCTCATGAACATGTGCCCCTAGTTAGTATGATAGTGATGCACATAAAACGTACTCAGCATTACTGGTAACCTGATGTAGGAAATATCGCGGAAAATTTACCAGACTCACTTGATTAAGAGTGAGGTAAATTTTGCTAACGAAAACTAGTTATAAAAGATCCAAACTGAGAATCAAACGAAAATGTTAACACTAAGTGAAATGAAGCCAAACAAAATGTATGACAATCGCAGTTGACCTTTCAGTTTATCGATCTTCATGGTTTAAAATTTGACACGTGATTTAATCACACACGTACGTTGCTTACCTATCGTCTGTTATCATCTTTGCTCATTCTTTCAGTACTATTGACTCGTTTTGTAATGGACAAGTGGATATGCTCTAGATCCTCTCCCACTACCAATTTAAAACGCCTTTCCAGAAGAGCAATCGAAAAGTAACCCCAACAGGTATGGAAATGAATAACACAGTAGGGTTTGGAAACAAACTGTATATTTCCAACAGTGCTTGGAATTGCAGTAAGCAGCTACATTTAGCCTAATCTGGGACCAACGGCAGCAATCAAGTTGAGAGAGAAAAGAGGCCCCAGATGGACTACAGCCCACTTGGCAGCATTCAAGTGCGCGCCAAGCTAAAAGTGGGGTGAACCGATGAGTGCGCTAAACAACTCTCCAAAACATCCGAGTTAAACGACCTCAGAGAATAGAATAGTAGGTGAGTCGTTAGGAAAAGGGCAAGCGTTCGCTGCGTGCAGTTATTTGCACTACTGAAGAAAGTGGCACTGAGTTCATCTCAGGCCTCCTATAGCAGGCGCACACAGAATCATGCGACCAGAACAAACAAGCGGAAAAATACGATTGCAACCGGCATCCTTGTAGAAACCACACGACCGCTGGTCACTACAACTTCGGCGGCGCCAAATGTTACTGCTAATGTATTAATTTCTGGTTAGGTTGATACGTACAAATATTTTATCAGTCAGGATATGAAACGGTATTGACCAAATGACAAACAAAACGGAGTAAAAATGTCTAAGTTGGATCTTATTCTAAAAGTTGAACTGCAACGATCGTCCATATACATTAGTAGTAACGATATTCACTATCAGCTTAAGAATTAAGGATGCAAGCTCTACTTACTTTGCTTGATTTCACTTACATTTGGTCAATCCGAACGATGTTCAGTTGACGTGGGACCTGCTGTGTTGCAGATGTAACATAAATTTTGATTCCATACCTAAAATAAGAAACCCTAAACTGAGAGTTTGGAAAATTGGCGAATGACCTTCACGAGTTTATAAACTGCTGGTGTAGTCTTTGGCAAAATTACCATTACTGCTACTAACCAGTAACGTAACACACGCTCAATATTTTGACCACAATAATAAGGCATTAGTTACACCTGATGCAAATTGTTTGGAGGCAAGTTCCGATGAAATTTAAATTCTGATGTGAAAACATGTTCCCTTCAATCCACCCTCAGTATGAAGTCAACAGCTTAAGCTTTCATTCAGTAAAATGTATTATTCTTCGAGAATTGTGTTCTTACCTTTCACTAGGCAGATAATATAAACCTGATAGTTTATCCAAGTTCTCGTCGTCTTTCTGTATCTACTCTCCAACCTGTTGTTGTCAAGCCGGTTACGTTGGGAGGACCACAAGACGGCTATCGGAGAGGATTTGTGAACACCTACCGAAATGGCTTCGCAACGGATCGAGAAAGCCTATTTCCAGTGCGATTGGTTCCCACTTACTTGACACTGGCCATTAAATAAATCCGGATGAAGCGTTCCAAGTCATCTACAAGGTTCGTCAATCTTGTTCCAGAGCTGTCAGAGTGCGATTGAATCAACGGCCGAGGCTATTGCTATCAGATTCCACAATCCCTGCGTATGTGCCCAAACAAAATTCGTACAAACCCTCCACCTCCCCTGGCCAATCATTCCACATCCACTTGAAACCCTCGCAAGCGTGAACCACTCGACACTGATGAACGCATATCTCATGATAGGCATGTGTAACACTCCAACACATTCACCAGCACTCCCACCCTCCCCCAGTAGACTGTGATCCGTACCATTGCTGTGATTTTTTTTGATGACCTATTTGACAAGGGATAATTTTCATACATAACTCGCACTTACCTCAAGGTAATTGTAATAGCCTGATGAGAATTACTGAAAACAGCTGTTTGTAAAACTGACTTCTTATTTCTGAAGTTTGTGAATTTATTTACAAGCAGTTCACAACTGACATCAAGGTTCGTACATCCAGCCTTTAACGCATCAGGTTGACCACATTAAAATGGATTGTCACAGAATTATACAATAACACATTATTAGTAAAATGCTTGATTCACTCACAAACATGGCTGTTTGAACTGCCTTTACAGCACTGGTCTACTACATGCACATTATCTCGTGCGAAAATAAATTTTAAAATTTACAAACAGAAAATCCATTTTGACTGTTTAATGAAGGTGAACATCTAAAAATTTAATGAAGTTTCAGCCAAATTTAGAAGAACCTTGGCATCCTATGGTCAAATATTCATGAGAAATGTACAACTGCAGCGTCAGAATCATTCGGGCAAAATTAAATTTCGTCATAAACAAGTGATCGTGTGTCGCAAGGCATTAGTAGTTTGATTTGGTGTTTTCTCCCACTAAAGTTGGCTGCCTCAGTGAACCTACTGTGATTCATTCATTCATTAGCTGTTGTTATGTGTAATTTATATGAAGTTCACCAGCTTTATGTTGGTGACGGCCGTATTCTTCACACTTTCAGTCCGCATGGTATGGGCTAACTGACGCAGACAACGTTGATCAAACACAGCACATCTGCTGAACTCTTTGTTGCAAACAAGCCAAGTTTCCGAACCATAAAGCAAAGTCGGACGCACACAAGTATTATACATCCGTCTTTTCAGCGGCAGTCGAACGCCGTTTCGAAGCTGCAGATGAGGAAGGTTGCAATGGCATTTCGTGCCTGTGTTATTCTTCGTGGTATCTCATCAGCATTATTACAAGCTGATGAGATAGTGCTACCCCAGTACATGAAAGTGTCCACTGTGTCAGACGAATAGTAAACAGTCTCAAAGCATTAAATTCAATTCCCACATATCTAATGGCGATATTCTATATTAAAGAGACAAACGTACAACTGTTTGTCGATGAAACAAAACCCATTTTAGTGAATTTGGGGGTGTAACTAAAGTGCTACCATGTAACAACTACGGTACTTTACTCAATCCGTTTTCCTTGTTTCAGATATTGCCGCCGTTTTTCCTTTCTCCGCTTGAAATAAAGTAATTATCAAGACCAGCCTTGATTGTAGAAATAGGACCAATTAACAGCATTTCAAGATTTACAAGCCGTGAAGATACTCGAACTGGTATCTAATTCAAGATCACGACCTCAACGAACCATTACAATCCATATTGAACGGGGGATTGAATGGAGGGCAAGTTGATGTGACGACTGAAAAGGCAAGGATGAGATCACCCTCAAGCTCGTTAGATTATGTTGAATATAGTTCCAAAGATGATGTTTCAAGTTTATAGGACTCAGTTCAGTGGCGTCAAACGGCGTTTATGACCTGGTCAAAGGCAATTTGGCGTTTTGAAAAAGGTGGCTAGTTCGTAGTTACAATCCCAGTGTAGTGGATAAAATCGTTCTGCAGTAGTTTGAAGCGATATGGCTTAAAAAGGCCTGATGTATAGTGTCAGTTCAAAAACCTTCTCCTTACTCACCGTAACTTTGGGTGAGCTCGAAAGAGACCAAAAGGTACAGACTCTTCTTGCTCGGGATTATCTGAAGCGGTATGCCGTCGTGGTAGGAACTATTTATGGAGAAGTGGATGTATACAACACCATACCTAACATAATTGAAGCCAAAATTGTTTTTGTAGTACCAGTCACATGGGTTGTCGAATATATTCCGTATGATGACATGGTCATCCTAAATGCTGAGTTGCAAACAGCAGTAAAAAGGAATGTCATTTGAGATGGCCAAGAATAAAATCGGACCAACAATAACACCTTGGGAACAACGGTGTGGTCAGTTTGGCAGCTAGAAAACGCGCAGTGCGCGCGCCATATAGTCGATCGACAAGGTAGGACTCCACTCATTAAGAGGAGTTACCCTGCACCTATGGAGTATCAGTTTTTATTCTGTCATTACACGGTATTTCGAATACCTGTTACACTCGGTGTACACGCTGACCGGACTAGCGGCTCACCAATGTATTCATACTATACCGCCGGCGAATAGACAGCAAGTAGGTTAAGCTCGAATAGATTATGTCAGCTATATCCATTTTTTCTTGTTCACACCACCCAACGAATATCGCCGTTTGAAACCCACCCGTCCTCTTTTTTCAGAAAGCTGACTATCTGTGGTCTTCTATTCTATTCTTTCTTCAGCTTTGTCGGTGTACTGTTTTCCATCCATCTCCTCTCTACAGTGCAGCAGCATGACTTCTATATTGAAATAATTCTTGCATCACATTTTCAAAATGCTTCTTCCCAGTTTAGATCTTACCATTGGAGTCTCCCTGTTTATTTCTTGAGAGAAAGGGGTCACTGTTTCCGGCTAGCCTATCAATTGTTTAATCAGCTTTGGCTAGCTGAACACAAGGGTCTCATTCATATGTCTCCTGGTATTATTTCTTTTGGTTTACGCTGGATACGGGGCATGTCAATAGAACCGCAAGTGGTGCAGCGCGAGTCACTTTTGATGTTGATTAAGCGTAGACGACCTTTGGCTCTGATCACTGTGAAAGACTAATCGGATACGGATGCCGCCATCCACCACCATGCAACAAATTCGGTCAATAGAACTACTATGCTCTTTGGTGCACCGGTAAATGCCATAACATCATAAATCCACACCCATCTCTTGATACGATGTGCACATTTAAGACTGCTAGAGAGATACGCTGTCTGCTGACGTCCAAGAGATTAAAAACAGTTCGGCAACGTCCCAGTAGGTTTTGTAGTAATAGAGCTTGTGAAACTAATGGCAGGTAATGAACTAGCCCGGGCCCGGTGCTAGCCTCAACTCACTAGAGACAGAAGCCCGAGAACAGTGGAATCAGTTATATCTTTACTGTATTTCCGGTTACAAACACCTTTGTAGTTAACACCTCCCGTTTTCCTGATGATTGAATCCAGGAGTACTCACCTGTGATATGGTTATCAAGTCTACGACAGCAAGGTAAACAAGACACTCTTGATTGGTGATAATCGTGTCATTCCAGCCGGTGGAAATGTGTCTACAACGTGCTGTCATCCGCGTACCGTTAGGTCACAACTCGTGGTTGCTACACTTTTCTAACTGGTATAACTGACTGTTAGAATTATCCACTTTCCTTTTCCCTCTAATTGTAACGAGCTGTCCATGCTTTTTTAGGATTTATTTTACACTTCGCCGCAATCAACATAGACAGACAGCTTTGGTTGCAGAAATTAGCAATTCGCTTTGCTTCATCAGTCTCTGTAACAAAATGAAGAGCAAATTTAGCGCAATGGCGAGGAACGCACACAAACACAATGGCTGATCAAGATGTACTGGTCAACTTCAAGGAGTGCAAATGACTAGTTTGGTGAGCGCGAGGCCGACGGATACAATCTGATCCGCGCAGCCACGCTGAGTGCGTAAACATCTCCGGGTCAGCATTTATCACTGACAGGAGGCTCAAAATGGCCGGTCTGATAAGATGACGTTGACTGGATGTGCTGAACAGTCAATTTTGCCTGGTGCTTTGCCAGATCGTGCCAATAGTGTTGTAAAACGCTGTGTGTCCATATAGCTCACTGTTACTAGTAAATAATTTGGGAAGCAAAATCATTTGATGCCTTAGCGAAAACAGTTCACATGTCCGTTTTATAAAACACACATGGTCGAGGTACCGGATTGGAATACTTTTGTACAACTATTCGGACGAAATTCCCTCATTCTAGAACTCGCACACCAAGAATGTGGATGCCCGATTACCGACGTTGCTCTTATAGTTCAATCAGACTAACAGTCTGACATCCTGCATAAACTAGTGATTTGTAACACTTGACCAATAAGTGCAAATCTACTACTCGACGTGCTTTCTAACCTTATTCCAGACAAATGACGGAACGCAATCAGTCCTAGCAAACCCTTCGTGTGTGGTCTGAAGAAAAGAGTAGCAATCGGCTAAACTTTGCACTCAATTTTGACATGAAAACCTTACTTTTGTGGAGAACACGTTTCGAAAATATGACAGTTCCAAACGACACCAAAAATGCAGTCGACTTAGAATAACTACTGACAAAGCAGAAGGTCCTCAGGCTGTTGTAGTTGAATATCTTTGCTGCTACCAATACTTTTGATGAGCACATTAACGTTTAAACATCACCCAGCTTATTGCAATTATTTTTCTAACGCTTGCGGCTGTCCCACCTCTCTCAAAATACCACCCACGAATATTCCTTCTGCAAGTCAACATGTGCTACACACTATATTCAACTCGCATCATATTATGTGAGCCGTATATCAACGGTAAGTCCAGATAGCTTCTGATTATCTATCAACCTCATTAAAAATGCTTGAAAGTGTACTTGGGCGCAGATATGTTTACCCTGTCACATGTGAAATACCCATGAGTGACGGAGTGAAGACACCTGTGGGATAAGCCCTATTACGCGTAGATGTTATATTGACCGAGGCAAGCTGACTGTGCAATTTCAGTGAGCTATAATTTAAGCTAGTTTTACGTGTTTACAGTTTGGTGCGTGAAATCAAAGAGACTTAGTCTGTTTCATGATCCAAAACGTAGGAGGGATAACTGCTGCAACGGTTTGCTTTACGAAGTATCCATTATGTAATGAATACAGAAAACTATGTCGACATACAACAGCGCCTGCTGGTGTGAAAATGCATTGAGTGTGTGCCCCACATTTTATTCTGATCATCATCTCTTTCTCATATGGTGAAAGATGGAAAGATGGAGAAAGATAAAGGTAAGCTGCACACATCGAAACCAAAGGTGTCTAAACTGTTATATGTCAGAAATATCAATCCCCCAGCGTAGACGATGCTCATAGAATTGGTGACCGAGCAGATAAGTGCTTCTGATTAAAACGTTAAAAATTGTCATTCTGTAGTTCACGCAGAATATCATTAGTTGAGGAATCCAAAAACAAAGACACAACATACACAGTGTTTATTCGTCAGCATGAATACTGTGAAGCATTACCACTATGTACAGTCTTCTCCATTCATTCGGGTTTTCACTGACCTTGACATTCAGGTTGTAAAACGTTTAATCGTCAAACGAGTACCTATCATAAGTGTTTAAGTGTGCACTCAAAACCACACAATAAACACTTACGTACTAATTGTATCACAAAACCTGGTTGCCTCAGTCTTACACCAAACTTAATGGAAGACCATATATTAGTATCATCAACTTGAGCTACAAACAACAACATCATTCACAACGAACAAAAATAAAATGTTGTGCTGTTGTGCTAGTCCGATGCAACCGTTGTTTTCATCCCGGCCATGCATCCACTTAGAAACGAGAGTTGAAAACACACGATCTTGTCGGGTATCGTTATACTTTACACTCTTAAGGCTACTTTGCACTCGTCATCATCATCATCATAGACAGCAGTACATCAGTGGTTCACACT